>DVZL01006165.1:0-11540 GCA_018236625.1 Lasaia peninsularis
GTAGGTGCGTCACTGTCTTGTAGCCGGGATCTCAGGCCTGATGTGCAAGTCTACCGGCTACCCTACCCTCCGAACCGGAACACGAATGTCGCTATGGCGGCAAAAATAGGTAGTGTGGTGGATTCCTACTCGGGCGAGTTTGTTAGAGATTGCTAGATGTATGTATGTGTGGGTGTATCTAAAAAACATAACATTGCCTGAGATTGGTATTGAGTCTGATATAGCGACTTATATGTCACCTGTCACATTATGGGACCTAATATCGTGGGTGTATAAATATGTCTCTGATTAATTATCCCTTCAGGGATGATGGTGGGGAGGTATTTATTATTTTATGTTCAAATTCCTTAAAATTCAAATAGTTTATTTAGCGTGCAACAGAATTGCCACCAACATATTTAGAGGGGAGAAAATATTGACATGAAATGAATGAAAAAGTGTTAGATATACATATAAACCCCTATCTACTCTTTGATATTTTTTAATTTATTACTAAACTATTTTCATCAAAAAAAAGTCGTATTAAGTAAATAGGAAAAAACATCGCGATTTTAAATATCATCTCGAAAACCACTTATCAAGGTGAAATAATTGTGTTATGTTTTTATTTTATTTGAAGATTTATGTTTTGTAAATACAGCTAATGATTGACCCTGGCTTCACTTGGCTTTAGTAATACAACAGTTATTAAGTTTGAACACAAAGATATTGATGGTGATTAAATATAGAAGACGTGGAATATAATATTTCGCGAAACGGAGAAACGCAAAATTATTAATATTAAAAACGTTAGTTATTTATTACTAAGGCTCCGCTGTTCGTCTGTCGGTCTGTCTGTTACCAGGCTGTACTTCATGAACGGCGATGGCTAGATAGTTGATATTTTCACGGATGATGTATTTTTTTTGCAGCTATGACGATAAATACTAAAAAATCGGTATAATGCGAGTAAGACTCGCGAACAAAGGGTTCCGTACAATTATCTATGAAAAGGGCAAAATATCACCTTTATTGTATGGGAACACCTTTATGTATTTATTTCATTCTGTTTTTAGTATTTGTTGTTATAGAGGCAACAGAAATACATAATTTGTGAAAATTTCAACTGCATAGCTGTCACGGTTCATTAGATACAACCTGGTGACACACAAACATACAGACAGCGGAGTCTTAGTAATAGGGTTCCTATTAGAGGTTATAGGGCTAAGTTGTCTTTTACCACCACGAGAGCCGTCTGCTTGTTCGCATATCACACAAAAATAAAAATCGACCAAGTGAAGGTCGGACTTGCGCACGAATTGTTCCGTACCATTATCTATAAAAACACCAAAACATCAAATTTGTTGTACGGGAACATCCTTTATATGTTAATTTTATTAAGTTATTTTGTGGTTGTTGTTATAGCGGCAACAGAAATGTCATCTGTGGAAAATTCAACTTTCTGGTTATCGCGGTTCATAAAATACAGCCTTGTGACAAACAAAAAGACAGTCGGACAGCGGAGTCTTAGTAATAGTATTCCGTTTTTCCCCTTTGAGTGCGAAACCCTAAAAACATATTCTAATTACATAATTCAATATGAGTCATGACTAATTACGATCAATTAAAAATATTCACTTGACCTTACCGCTATTGCCTCAGTCGCGACATTTTACCATTCAATGAGACCTAAGTAAAGACCATCAAGTTGATCGATCACGAAGTAATAAATTATTAATTAAAATTCAATGATTTTAGCTTTTAAGTATATCAGTTCAAGATTAACGTTAACATCTCATAACCCGAGGTTCAGGGACAGACGCCATGATGGTGACCTATAAAGAGACTGGTGCGTGGTGACCTGTCATTTGCCTTTAATAGTAAAACTAAAAACTATCTGTATTACTACATATTATAAAACAAAGTCACTTTTTTTGTCCGTCCCTATGTATGCTTAAGCTTTAAAACTAATCAACGGATTTTGATGCGGTTTTTAATAGATAGAGTGATTCAAGAGGAAGGTTAGATGTGATAGATGAGAGTGCGATTGTTAAAAAATCTAGAATTTGTAGATTACTTAAGTACTTTGTTATAAATAATTATCGTCACGCCCGTATCCCTAAAAGGGTAGACAGAGGACATATGCACCCATGATTAGCCGACGACATTAGGTCCCATGAAGTAACAGGTGACAAGATCATATCAGAACAAATCCTGGGTTTTCTCACGAAGTTTTCTTCACAGTAAGAGAATCACTCACTCACTCACTCAGAAAATGGACTTAAGTTAGAAAAACTTATTGGCACATGGCGGGGTTCGAACTTGGACTACCGAAACGGAAGTACAAAAAAAAATTGGAATGTCTGTATGTAATATTAAAATAACCACTTTTTACTAAATGTGTAAACATACATAGGTGTATACCTATGTATGTTTACACTGTACGTAATATACAAAAATAGTATTTTTTTTAACTTTTGTCTGCTTGTCTGTCTGTCTATTCGTCTATCTGTCTGTCTGTTTGTACTCGCTAATCTTCGAAACGGCTGGCTTGATTTTGACGGGGCTTTCACTGGCAGACAGCTAATATAATAAGGATTGGCTTAGGCTACATTTATTTTAAAAATTTATTTTAGAAATGTTTAAAAAAATAAAGCGGATAAAGTCACATAGACCTTATAAGCGGTTCTTGTGACGCGTCTATACAATTCTAAAATTTGCCACCGGATCGGAAAGCAGCCAATCCTTGATAAGATCCAGCGAAAGAAATTTAACCTTGAAAATAATGATTAGGTACAACTAAAATTCTATTACCTACATATTGAGTGGTATATATAAAAGATTAGTATAAAAAGCAATTAATCCCAATTATTTTTATTATCCCCATATTCAGCAATCTAATAATAACCGTTTTTTATACAATTTAGATTTTGAGGGTTCCGTACTCAAAGGGTAAACAAGGAACTCTATTATTAGGATTCCGCTGTTTGTTTGTCCATCAACAAACCTGATTTTTTTGACGTTTTATAAGTAATGGAACAGAACCCATCGTGTGAGAGTTTGACTCGAACTTGGCTGTTTTTTTTATGTATTATACCAGATGATCTTTTAAGTGATAGGAAACTATTCATTTATGCATTTATAATTAAACCGGTCATATCTACAGTTATTGTTTTATTTTCTTGAAACAATTTATTCAAATAATAATTCGAATTAAACAAATGAATGCGGCAGCGACTAAGTCTATAATAGATCCATACTTCTTCAAGCAGAAATAAATGTTGGGTTTCTTTTGAACGTGAAACCTGATAATGACTAAATTAATTAAGTAATTGATTAAATAAGCAACTTCAATACGCGGTGCAGACTATATATAAGTAAAAAATAGTAGTAAAAAAAATATTTTGAATATTATTATGAGCTTAAAAGTTTTGATATGATTCATAAAATTAAATATGAATTAATTATATTGGGATAATTATTAATGATTATTTTGTAAGCGATGATTGGAAATCATGATTACGTTAAAACGGGTTGAGTAGCAGCAAAATTACATTATGAAATTTTTGTATATATTGAAATATCTCTAAAATGTTATTATCTTTTTACAGTTGGCCATACCCAAAGAAATGGTATCGGAAGCTAACTTCGGATTGACCTTGCCAGGGAACAACGTATCCGACGGACAGGTATGTACACCAAAATAATGAAAGTACGTAACAATTCATAGGATCAACATTTATATTTGACCTTATATGATACCTGAACTTATATTTGACCATGGTTAAAGAAAACAAATATTATTAGATAGATTAGAAATATAAACTTAATAGACACCCAGACCCGGAAATACAGACTTCTATGTTCATCACACAAATGCCTGTCCCCATCGGGAATCGAACCCGAGTTTCGCGGTTGATCGGTGACGATAGGCTCCTTGTCTAACGAGACCGTCTAAATAATTTTTCAGACATACCAAATTCAACTGAACTCGTAGAGAAGGTTGCCCTACCGGGAAATTGAAACCGAGGCTTCGTGCGTCTAAATCAGACATCGATTACGCTTCGACACAGAGACGTTAATATTGATAGCTTAAGATGTTTTACGTGTGATGTATTTCTCAGGCTTTGTTAGTGGAAGCCCTCATCACGTTCGTGCTGGTGCTGGTGGTCCAGGGGGTGTGTGACGCTCGCAGGAACGACCTGAAGGGATCAGCCCCTCTTGCCATCGGCCTCAGCATCACCGCCTGCCACGCCGCATGTGTAAGTGACCAACAACTGTAAACTACACAAAAAAATGTGAAGATAGTAGTATACTATCTAGTTGTACTATTATAAATGTGTTTGAATGTATGTATGGATAGATGTAATCAATTACCTACGCCAAAACTCAAAAATGGTTTTTGAGAATGTTTTGTACCAGAAAAACACATAGGCGATAGATATATCAACTTTTGCACGTAGTTTTGTCTGTGGCGTAGCAAAGTTTGTAGCGCAGTAACATTATTACAATGGGATTATTATAGTGGGTAGTAAATCATAATTCTTTGTTATAAATAAAACCCCATAATAACAAAATTATCAGCTCCTCTGTCTACTTTAGCCTTACTACATGAAGTAGTGCACTTCAACTAAATATTATGATATTGACAAAGTAAAAAGTATTGTAATATTTTTATTTTGATCTTGTATTTATTAATCCTGAACATTGAAATGTTAGGTACCTATATATTATATAGATATATAAAGCGTTTAGTTATTACATAAATATGTGTTTATTTAAAACAAATTTTGAACTAAGATCTTTATTTTTTTAGGCTTTGTTTTTTTAAGGTAAAAAATATATTTTATATGTTTTTTTACCCAATCATCAGTAATATATTATAAAGTACATACTTACCTACGTAAGTGTAGTAGTACTTAGGTGCAAAATACATTATTTTGTACTCGTTAGTATTACATATTTCCAATTACAATGTAACCATGTTAAAAAGGATCGTGCTCATTCTATTATATATCCATACAAATATTATAAATGTATTTGTGTCTGTCTGTCTTTCACGGCAACACGGAGCGACGAATACGAAAAAAAGTTTATTACTTTACGCAGTTTTCAAGTTAGCTAAAAATTGGTACACAGACTTTTTGTTACCTACGAAAAATATACCTGGAAATCTTCTGTGAACCCCTAAAATAAACGCTATCAAAGACGCAGGCAAAAGGTGGCCTGTAACAAAAACAAGACACGCAATTGCACTTTGCGAGTATTCCTTAGGGAGTAAAAATCCGGACAGTCCTGAACAAAAAGAGGTTTTTAAAACTGGTTATGTACAACCGGTTGTTTTCTGGCAGGTTCAAACTATCATGATAATTTGCAGATACCATTTTCGGGGTCAAGCATGAACCCGGCCCGCTCTTTCGGCCCCGCTCTCGTCATCAACCACTGGGCGTCGCACTGGGTAAGTTCACTAACCTGCATGACTTGAATATAATGTATACTCGAAAGATAAAGCTGATGAAGCACATTTCGTTGGCGCATTCCAAACGATGTTTAACTGTTTGAATAATTACAGCTATTTGCTTATCATTAACGTAATTAAGGCGTCTAGGGCCTTTTATAGTTGGGAGAAAGGTTTTTATAACATTATTGATAGAGCGACATACCGTACCGTACCACCCGCACTTGAGGGTATCAAATATTGATGTTAATCGATTCTCAGACCAACCGGACTTACACACACAATTTCATGAAAGCAAAACGAGATAAACATATGAAATAGGATATTTTTATATCTAAACAAATATATAAAATTGGAGTGTCTTTATGTAATATTAAAATTACCGCTTTTTACTAAGTGTATATTATGTGTATTTACAAGCTACATAATCCAAAACAACAATTTTTAGAATTTTTATTTGTCTGTTTGTACCCGCTAATCTCTGAAATGGTTGGACATATTTTGACAGGACTTTCACTGGCAGAAAACTAATAAAATAAGGAACGACTTAGGCTACTTTTGGTTTAGAATTTCATTTTATAAATGTATAAAATAAATTAATTAAATTAAATCGAGAACGAAGTCGCGGGCACAGCTAGCTATAGAATATAATACGTACTACAGTATATGTACAATAGGTAGAAGGCTATAGGTATAGGTAGGTATAGGTACACTTCATTCTTCTTTCGCTTTAAAAACTTTCTTGTACCATCGGGCATCAAATGATCCTCTAAAATAGTTATATAAACGTTCTCCAGTTTAAGCTTAAGCGTTTACCTCCTAAACTAAAACATACCTAATAATCACGATCACTGACGAGATGACAACAGAAACTGGCAAAGCGACGCTAGAATATAGTCGAAATTTCGCTGAAATTTACCTATGACCGCCTCTTTGGTCGAAGGGTTAGTCCTATACAAAATGGATGATTGTTTATGGAGATCGGGTTCGAATCCCGTCGGTTTTATTTAACGTCACTTTAATCTCCTTGTCATTCAGAATGAATCGAATGGAATAATAATGAAATGTATTCAGAAAAAGTAAATAATCTATTCAGATGAAAAATATTCCGCAAATTCGATATATTTTTGTTTTTACGTCAACTAAATTACCCTTTGTGGTCGACACTGAGCCACGAGGTCCCGGGTTCGATTCCCGGATTGGAGAAATGCTAGTTTGTTCTATAAGATTTTTTCATTTTATCTGATAAACAAAGCTTTGCCTATGATTTGGATTTGTGCTCGTCATGACGACAAATTTGCCACCTGTATTACATCCTAATATCGTTGGCTAATCGGGGACTTATAAGTTTGTACATACCTCTGCCTACCACTTCGGCGATACGCGCGTGACGTCATTTATGTCAACTACCGAAATGTCTCGTGTTAACCAACTTCTGAGATATATATTTTTACATATTTAAATAATACGTGCGAATCTGTCCAACATATTAATCGAGTTCGGACTGCTACTTTCACCATGTCACGTGAATAGTCAAGTGATCGTATATCCGCCGGTTAGATAAATGTTATTGATAAACGCAATAGAGCGCCCCCTATTGCGTAACACCTCACATGATAGTGCCTTCCTCTGACGTTAAACTTAGTTACCGAGTTTTAATTCCTTGTTCATCAATCATATTGGCCCTTTTTGTTATGATGCAAGCGTATTAAGTTTATTTTATGCGATGAAAGTTAAGAAGACAGATTTCCTGACAGGAATAAATAAATCGCTTTGTGGTCAAGTGGAGTTAGTATCTGACTTTGACGCACAAGGTCCCGGGTTCGATTCTCGGGTTTGGATATTTTTTTTCAGTATATCTGTATAATATAAGTTACTTAAAATAGGCATTTGTGTCTGTATAGCGATGCACTTGACACGTCACTTGACACGTCTGTCACATCATGAGACCGAATCGTAGGTTAACCTTGGCATATATCTCGGTCTACCCTTTCGGGGATGTATCGCCAATAAATAATGATAATAATAGTAGTTATATTGGTTACACTATTCCATAAACAAGAACTGAAGCTTATATCATCTTTACGGCGGTACTAATTGATTAAGCAGTCGTCGTTAGCTCTACCACTTAATGAAAGGATTTTGAGTCATGATGTAGCTGGTGGGTGGTACCTAGATCATTAAACATAGGCTTTTCTGATGGTAATAAGGTGCTGAATAATTGAACACGATTAAGTTACTGCATTGCATCTCTATCGTGTTCAATTCATTAGATAAAGATAACATAAAAAAACAACAAATTTCAATTAATTCATATGTAGGGGAAGCCCGGGCAAGACGCATATGTTAAGGAGAAATGGAAGTAAACCAAAAATCTCACAATCAACGGAACTTCTGAGACTTTTTACTTTGGTCAATCATCTTTGGAAACAAATAATTCAAATTAACAAACAGAAATCCTTTCTATTTAAGAATTGCATTTAAAAAATCTTATCAGCTATGCGTTTTCCCCGAGTCCTCCGGAGAAAACACGTTTGTGTGTATATCATACAGAAAACATGGATATAATATATTTCTAAAACCGGGAAACGCAAAATGAACATTGAACATAAAACAAATCATTATTTATCATTTAAGTTTATTTTTTGTTTTGAAATCATTCGATTTGTTTTAATGAATTCTGTATTATCTAAGCGGTGAAAGTTTTTCATAATTATTTTATTAAATATGTTATTTCAAATTAAGGTTATCGTAAAATAAAGGTGATTAAATAAGATTACAATACTAAATAGAAAAAGAGTGCTAGTACGACTCCACGACTCATAAGTCCAGTAGATATACTAAAACACTCACAATTAGCCAAATTACTAGGACTCATGATGTGATAGGTGGCAAGCCTATCGCCACTTCGGACAGATTCCATTCCCGGGCAATTTAATGCTTACTCAGAATAATCTAAAAACATTCAAGAAAAGTTGCCCGACCTGGGAATTGAACCCGGGACCTTACGCGGCTAACGGTTTTAACAGGCGACAGCCGTACCGTTATACCACAGAGGCGAAATAGGTAACACAAACAAAAGCGTCCATACCCCTGAACTACCCTTTCGGGTTTAGAGGGTACCTTGAATTTAGAGATAGCTTCAATCTATAAATAGAAATAACATCACGTTCATATCCCCAAAAGGGTAGGCAGAGGTACATAACACCCACGATTAGCTGATGATATAAGGTCCCATGATGTGACAGATGGCAAGTTCGTCACCATATCGGACACTTATCCCGGGTTTCCTCGCGATGCTTACCGTCACCCTAAGAGCACACAGTAAGTATACCTACTTAAGTTAGATTAGAAAACTCATTGATACATTACGAGGTTTAAATCTGGACTCACGAAATGGAGATCCGAAGCGCGTACCACTAGGCCATTTATATTAATTCATATTATATTTCCACAGGTATACTGGGTGGGTCCAATTGTTGGTGGAATCATTGCGGGACTGGTCTACAGATTCATCCTACGTATCGGCAAACCCAGTGACGCCGGCTCCTACGACTTATAAATCAAACCTACATATTTATACGCTTTGTGCCTTATATCTTATAAATATTAATGAACATGAGAGAGCGCGTGAAAGTTTTAGGGTAGTAAAAAAGAAAATAATGTTGAATATTTGTTTGTATAAATTCACAGCATTTTATAACAAACCTAAGCCCTGATTGTCGCTGGATGGTGTTTGATGGTAATGAAATGGTAGAGCTTTTGATTATTCAAGAAGAAAAAAGTTAAGATAAGTAAATTCTCTCTCTCTTTCTCCAATTGTTTGAAGATTTATCCAAATGCTGTATATGAAAATAATGTAATATAAAAACAATCAATTGCAACTTTAAGTTATTACCTGAGTGGTTCACACATGCGATTTTGGCGTTGCGAATTTTATGTTTATAATTTTTATATTACTTAATATTAAAAAAGAGAGGTAGACACCAAGTAATTTTAGGAATAAAAAAATGAAAACTCATTGGAAATGCTCAAATACTCATTATATATTCATTTACAAAGAAGATACTAAGATATGTTCTCATATACCTATTTCAATTTTTTCTCTTTGTTCTGTTTTCTGTATTCACTTTACCGATATATTCTTTCAATTTTGTTACACTGATCACAAAAAGGAAGCTCTTATTTTAATACGATCTAAGAATGAAAAAATATATTAATAGAATATGTTCACATCTAATAAAAATGATTATTAATTTCCTAAGTAAAACTGACTTACAAATCATATGTGTTATTAATGAATACACCATATGAAGTATAAATAGGTATAAACAAAAAACTTATCCAAGTTTCGCATGTGTGAAAGTGAAAGCAGTAAGAGTTACGAGAAGATTATTCGCATGATTGTCACATATAAACTACTTGATAAAAAGAACTCCAGACCAACATATATTTAAAAGAATATTATTTATATGGGTACAAATATATGGTGTGAATAATAATTTTATCCAAGTTTCGCTAATAAATATAAAAGTTATGTTGTTTCTTGGTTAACAAAAGTTTTATTTATCAACTAGTTTATAGTATATTTTAATTATTAATATATTTTGGTTTGTATAGAAGGTACTATAGAAATCTCAAATGTTTGATGTGTATAATCAGATGTCAAAAGATGGTTCTTATTGTAAGATAAATAGAGTTTAAGTTAATATTACAAAAGTATTAAGTTTATTTATATGTGAATAATGCCAACATTAAAAAATTGTTTAATACACTTGACTTTTAGTTTAGATATCTACTGGTAGGGGAGCCCGGTAAGCCAAATACGTAGTCACTCGAGCGTCATGGGGACTTATTTGGGTTTTGTCCATTAAATAGGTACTGGAGAAAAAAACTTCATGTGACTTATTTATGACGGAACGGTCTTAAAGCTAAATAAATATTACAGAAACGTGCGTATGATTACGCAAACGCGTCAGATATTGATAGTTTACATGCCTAATGGGTATCATATGACGAAAAAATCAGTCAGTTTGCCATAATGACTGATGAATCTCTTTATTCTCTCTCTCTCTCTCTCTTTATCATATTCGCTTCGCTTAAAATTGTAAGATTGTTTAAATATATACTTATTGGTATTTATCGTAATCTGACTTAATTTTTGTAGAGTAACGCTCGCAGACCGCATTCGTAATAGTGTGATCAGAAAAAGACGGGATTGAAAGAAAGTGTCGAAGGGTGGAGGGGACTAGGCAAATGTGCAGAGATCGTGATACTGGGCGTATCCCGCAAGTGACCTGGCGTGAAGATATGTATGTATGTAGCATTTTTTTTCATAAATACCTTCCTCAGACTTCATCAAACGCAGCCAAAAATAAATCAACCACATCGCTTTTATCGTTCTCGAGTTTTGCGCTTAAAGACATTTAGCCATTAATTTTTTTATTTATATACGATGGAGGTGTTTAACGACGATACAGTGTATCTACCATATAATCTGACCCGTCCGAGTTACTCCGCTCTTAGGCTCCCTTACTATACCTTTTTATGTGCCAAGAAACCGAACAAACACACGTCCCTCTTGAGTGTAAGAGATGTCTATTCTACCCTCCGGGAAGAAATAGGACATCGTTAGTAATTCTGTTGCCCGCTAACTAATCTTATTTTGAAAGTAAAAGAAAGAGACAAAGAATTTCTGCGATACAAGTGAGGGTTCTGAATAATTTGACATGACGTCTTTATTGTCAGGAGAAATTTCTAATAGATTAAAAAACTGTAAACATTTCGAGGAAAATAGAAAAAACTTAATTTCTTATACAAACCCTAGTTGTTAAATCAGGCGGTGGAAAGTTCGCCGGACCAGCTGGGGGTTTGCCAACTTTAGTGGAGCTCTTTGATATAGATACAGATACTAGGACAGTTTCTCCTTTGTTTTGGCCTCCATGGGCAAGTTTGATATACCTACTCATATTTAACGAAAAAAAAATCGATTTGATATTTTTTTCATGGAAGAGAACAGCTGGGGGTTTAGAACGTACACTATCGTCTCGACGCGATCGCGTCGTTTCGCGCGATTAGAAATGTCAGTCAAAAATTTGTACTA
>DVZL01006166.1:0-11540 GCA_018236625.1 Lasaia peninsularis
TGTCTTTCTTGAGTAGGCTTTTTGCAGCGGTAACCGATATCCACGCGGGCGAAGCCGCGGGCGTCCGCTAGTTATTTTATAATTAAACGCTTGAAACTTAATACGAAGTATTGTCGAGTCACGGGCGTTCAATCCAGATCTTATTATATTTTGTGTTTTCATAGCATAGTTTACAATTAATTATCTGATAAAAAGTAATGTAGAATTCAAAGAAGCACACCTAACAAAAACAGCCTATTGATTTTCACTTTGAAAACGCCCAAATTGTAATTATGCGGAAATACACGATTGAATTTAAATTGTGCCAAAACAAACTTGAATTCCTAAAACAGAAAATTACGTCGTGCATTATTTATATTCTGGAAATCGGTACTTTATTGCTATAGCTGTCAGTTTACGGTTCAGCCCTAAAAACCGTAAAAATAGCAAAAAGGAACCTAAGCATCGGTTTACATACTTCTCCTCTCTATCCGAATTGCTGCGTCTATACAGTAATTCTTTGTTGCAAATATTATTATCTTTTTCAATATTGTAATTCTTATAATTACATAACATAAAATTAGTATCTGGGTAAGCGAGCTTTGCTCGATGTTTGAAAAACATGATGTAATAAACATCATGTTTTTTTGGAATAATAATATTTACTTATGAAAATTAGTTGCTATTGAAATATATATGAAAAAAAGAAACAATCGGACCGAGATTTGAACCCGAATTTCCTGCGTTTTAAGGCGCCCGCTTTCCCGATCGAGCTATTCTAATTTATTATATTATAGTTTTTTTTTATTTATTTAATAACCCAAGGTGTACATGACCATCAACTTTGAATACCACTGACTAGAATGTATACGCTAATACGTAATAATACATATATAAAAATAAAGTATATATTCATCAGTTGTGGAGTGTATAAAACCAGCCATTAAGAGAAAAACCAATTACGACTTTCACAGAGTAACGCTAAATGGTTGGACTTAAAATGAATGCTTAGCTTTGAGTTCGTAGCTATTTACGAGTTCACATTTAAAGTAAAATTAGCAGTCAGAATAAAACATACCTCACTTTTTACGAAAACTAAGCTTAACGAAATACAAACGTGTTTTTAAAATAATTATATTTGAAATACAATTCGTGAAATTTTTGTCGTTGAAAATCCGATAAACAAACGTGGAGAGTGTCATAAAGATTACGACTTACGACGATTGTTAAAAAGCTTATGACAATTGTCAAAAAACGATTTTGACAATTCCCGCATTACGCTTTCGAATAGGAACTACGCGACAAATATTCCAAGTAATCGAATGAAACTCTCTTAGAGTCTTCTTCACGAGTGGACCAGAAAAGCAAATATTTTCATTTGATCAAACAGATGGGGTTTCTTCTATATTTTTTGTAGAAACCTTTAGAATATAATGAAAAGTGTTTTATAACACATAGATCGTAATAGCTGTACTTGCGACGCTTCTATAAATTTCTAAAATTTACCACCAAAACGGAAAGCGGCCATTTCCTGGGAAAAACCAGCGACATAAACTCACACACAGAACTAGGTGGTAGAGTCTTGCAACGGCTCGCCCGGATTGGTACCACCTCCTTACCTATTCCTGCCACAATGGCGTCAGTGCTTGCCATTATCGTGTTCTGGTTTCGAGGGTAGCCGGTAAACTTACTCACGCATCTTATTATCCCATAGGGCTTATCATCCCAACCTCAGGTTGGCAACACACCATTTCCGCCTTTGGTGTCTATAGGCGACGTGTATTTCTTATCATCAGGAAATCCTTCTGCTTGTTTGCCATCCAATATCATAAAAATGGGACCAATTATCTTTTAAAATATTCATTTTTAAAACAATACGTTTTAAAATGAACAACAATCGTTGCCGCCATAACAACAAATACTAGAATAAACTAATACACCTCTAAACATTGAATTATCGCAGTAACCCAGGATTTAAATTAATCTCACATAAGTACCAATATTTTAATCCATACTGATATCCATCCTTACTAATATTATAAATGCGAAAGTAACTCTGTATGTCTGTATGTTACGCTTTCATGCCTAAACCACTGAACCGATTTTGTCGAAATTTTGTACAGAGATAGACTAGACCTTGAAGAAGGACATAGGATTACTTTTTAACCGACTACATTAAAAAGAGGGTATGTTTTTACGCGATTAGTATTATAAGTCGGAAAAATGTCTGCTCTTTGAAAGTTGTCTGTACTATTAAACTAATTCACGCGGGCGAAGCCGCGAATGACGGCTAGTTCTTTTTAAATATTGAATGTCTTCATCCTTTTGATAAAAATTTCGTGTGAATTAGAACAAAAGTAAAAAAAAATCATTGAAAAACTCTTGAGGTCGATTAGACCTCAGGTATCAGTTTTCTAAGGATATAACATAGGCTTTGTTGTGCCGTGTTTCATCTCCTGACTGTCTAGGTTTGAAAACTGTAGTAGTTTATGGTAGACAGGGTTAAAATAAGTTGGGTATAAATTAATGTTCATAAATAACAAGATGATTTTTAGTATGATATATAGTTAATCAATTATTAATATAAATTAAGTGTTAAAATATTTGCACACCACATTGTGGTAGGATATTATGCTGGTATAATTAAAAACTCTTGTTTTTGTAACAACTTTTAAACACACATATTCGGCGAATAAATAATTTTCATTTCATTGAGTTAAATATAAAAACGGTATTTTGCCTATTATTGTCTGGGAACCGCGACTTTATTGTTTTTACTGTAAGGTCGTCTGTTGTTTTAAAATACATACTTTGACTTATAAAAGTTCAAATTACGCAGTAGGTACTTTAGTAATTTATAAAAATAAACATCTTTTAGGGAAGCTTATGAATTAACAGAGTTGATTTACTTAATTGATCCGGTAACCGGGCCGGATAGTCGTTAGTAGCAAAGAAAATTAATCATTAGAAATATTATAAGTGCGTAAGTTTGGATGGATAAATGTATGTATGGATATTTGTTACTAGATTACGCCAAAACTACTGATTTGGTTTTGGTGAAATTCTTAAATATTGTACATATTAGTAATGATTAATGTATGTGGTTTTGTGGGTGACATATCATAGTGCTATAAATTGCCACGGAGTTATAGTCCACGTGGATTATAACTCTATACCTAAAAAGAAAATAAGTTAAATGGCAAAAAAATTTTTTAGAAAAAGCTTTTATTATTATTCAAGTTGCTCTCAACGAGCCCTTTCATTGATACCCATACTGTAGAAGTTCTTTAAAAACAACTATTCCCCCACCTGGTCCGCCATATTGGATTTAGAATAATATCATGTACCTTATCGTGCATTGTTATCCAAACTAAACGTGTATTCAGAATTTCAGCTTAATCGGGTGAAGATATCTACTTCAAAATTGAATTCTAAGATTCCACCCGAACATATATACTTACATACATACAATGCGAGTTAAATAAAAGCTTTTAATAAAGGTTTTTTTACAATTCTAAATAAAAATAACATGAAAAATATTTTTTTCGATTCCGAAAAAATACAGTGTTTGGTACACTAAAAGGTTAGTTTTGACCAATAATTGTCATGTAAAAGATAAGAATAAAAAATCAAATACAAGACTTGCTTATTTGCATTCCGTAAATTTATGGTATAAAACTTAATGTTTTTAAACGTTAATAACTCTTTACATATTATTTAGATTCAAATTGTTAAGAATTTCTAAAAGAAAAGACGACGACAAACTCAAACATGTCGAAAAATAGTAACCAAAATTATATTCCGACGAAATGACTCTCGGAATTCCCAACAAATTTATCTTGTTGGAAATCTTCAATAATCTCGAATGAGAGTTTAAATTCCCAGCGGTATTACGGGCAAACGCACTATTACAGGGGAAAATTACTTAGGTTATTAAGACGTTGAATACGCCTTTGTCTATCCGCTGTACACAATGGTCTAATAAAGAAGTAGATTTTGCCACAAATTCAATTTAATTACAATCTCCTGCCGTTAGACGAGATGAAACAGATGTAGCTACATTGAGAGGTAGATATATTACATTTTATATTTTTGCAGAAAATCTCATTAAGAACAAAGGAATGAATGTACTTCTTTGTGAAATCGTCACAATAATTATAGACCCTATAATTATTATAATATTCACACAAAGTTTTTGATAGGTCAACTTGTTTTAAGTTTTTTTTAGTCAATTTGAAAAACATGATCGAATCGTGGGTGCATACTGCATAGGTATGTATGTCTGCCTATCCTGTTGGAGGTAATAGTGACGATATCTATTTATTTTTGGAGAGACACCCATTAAAAAAGAAGGAATTAATTAATTTATGCAATAATTTCATTATCAGAAACTACGATTACTATAATGTTAATTATTATAATAATAACGGAAGAGGATATTATGAGGGCTAATAGTCTCACTTTGGAATACGCTCAGGATCGCACAAAGATGAAAAGATTGACGAAGAAGGTGGACCTTGACTCTTGACGGTATTAACCAAGATGATGATTATGAAATATTATAATATTCACTCAAGCACAAACATGGTTTCAGTCATACATTCTTAAATACTCAAGAAAAAAACATGCAAATAAAGGTGCGAGCTTCATAATATCGGAACTGTGAGAACAACTGACTTTATTGATGTCGTTTTTGGGAATACAGACTTTACATTAGCTCTGTAAAACAGCATTTCCTTAGCCTCTTAGCCTGGGTGTTGTAGTGGATAGTGCTTCGGACTTCTATTCCGGTAGCTTTAGCATTTTTGAGTGCTTGGAAAACATCCTCAGTAAACCTAGAAGTCTGTATCCACCCTGATCCAAGATTGGCCCTGGTTTTTCTCCTAGATTGCAGATATTAAATGGCAGACACATTTTAGGATTCCGTACCCAAAGGGTAAAAAACGGAACCCATTACTAAGACTTTGCTGTCCGTCTGTCTGTCACCAGGCTATATTTCTTGAACCGTGATAGCGAAAGAATTGAAATTTTCACAGATGATGTATTTTGTTTTAGCTATAACAACAAAAATAAAGATTCAAAGGGTGCTCCCATATAACAAACGTGATTTTTGCCGTTTTTATAGAAAATGGCACGGAACCCTTAGTGCGCGAGTCCGACTTGCACTTGACGGATTTTTATCAAAACTAGTGCCTTTGTCAAATCTTTTAGATTGGGTAGCCAACCCCAATATCATCTGACATAGAAACGCGATAAGGTTATGATGAACCTAACATCCCGCAACAAACTCTGGGAGTCTCAATTTATAACCAGAACTTTATCCAGGATACCGTGCAGAAATAAAACCATAGCATGCCGCTCAACGACAAAGTACCGAAAAGAGAATTGCTAAAACAGGCGTAAAACAAAACACAATGATCCTAAACTACTTGGGACACACCCATTTATTTACTCACCAACACAAAAAACTG
Organism: Lasaia peninsularis; assembly: GCA_018236625.1. Taxonomy (NCBI): domain Eukaryota; kingdom Metazoa; phylum Arthropoda; class Insecta; order Lepidoptera; family Riodinidae; genus Lasaia; species Lasaia peninsularis. Next base: position 5,451 of record DVZL01006166.1, read on the forward strand.
CCGTTTTAAACATCGTGTCGAATGTTATTTTCTACTCTCATTTGCGCTTTGTCCGAAATCCATAGAATAGTGATAAAAACCTTTTTTCAATGAGAAAGGGGTTTATCTTGTATCACTACACAACATAAACGAAAATAGTTAATCTGTTATAGTACCTATATAAACAAAGTTATGGGTGGGTTCCTAGAAAAACTGTAGTTTTGGTTACTTTTGTAAAAAAGTAAATAAGTACTTAAACCTCAATCGTAACTTTTAAGCATAAATAGAGGTTATAATTATTCTAGCAGTAAAATAAAGACCCAAATGTTTTAACAGGCTCCGAAACTACTGGATTAATTTGAAAATTTTTTTACTTATTTTTATTAGATGGTGAAACAAAATAAATATTATCACGCCGATATGTTCAAAGAGGTAAGCAGAGGTACATACATACTGATACGATTTCAGGTTCTAGGATGTAATAGGTGACAAGTACGTCGCCATATCGGATACCAACTTTATGTAGATACTTAGTCTAAATCTTAAAAAACTCAAAGGACAAATTGCCTAGTCTAGGATGGAACCCGGGCCCTCGAATGCTTCTTAGTAGGACACAAGCTGATTTTAACCACAGAGGCAATCACTGGAGAAAAATAACAAAGAAAAACTATAACCACTATACATTCGTATACATTATACGTATCACTAGAAAACGTTCTACCTTTTCGGAGCAGTCCCGTACCAGCTTAGATTTCAATTAAACTATACAAGATAATTATTTCAGCAAATCCTCAAGTGAGCAGTCGTCTCAACGTTTCGCTAAGGTAAGACCGAGATAGGATATAAATCCATTTAAGTTTTTTCTATCCCGAGAACGTATCTTCTAATTAGTGAAAACGATCCGTGTCCAACGCTTTCTTTTGCACCACACCTTAATGAGATAAAACGTGTCAGGTTTATTAAGTTTATTGCGCCTGGTTTTTGTGGCGTCCATTTGGAAAGGTTAGTGGGTGCGGAATTATCTTTATTATTTGACGAGCTTTATCCTTTGGTCGTGCTAAAGTTTTATTACACAGCGAACTCTAAACCGTTTACGTTTGGAGTTCTGCTATGCTGGTGAAGTTTGATGAAGTTGGTGCATATATTTTTTTATTGCATTTTAACATCAATACAGTGTATACCTGTTCTATGAGGGATATTTTTTAGGATTTCGTTTTTACTTTTGGTTATCTAAGCCGGTACAAGACTACTCCGAAAAGGTAGAAAGTTTTATAGTTTTCGTATATTTTATATACGAATGTATAGTTTTCGTATTTTATCTTTATTTTTTTCACTCCAGAGATGCCTCTGGTGGTCGAGCGCAGCGTGTATCAGATTTGGAAGCATGAGGTCCCGGGTTTAATCCCGTGATGGACAACGTGTACTATGAGTTTTTTCAGTTTATCGGAAAAACATAATTAATATCGTAGGTTTTCCCCGTGTTGGTCCGGGTTCCGTTGTCACAGGGTCTATTGTCACCAACACCGTGACATTAACTAGGTGGTAGAGAGCTACACAGCAACTCGCCCGGGTAGGGATCCACCGACTTACCTATTCCTGCCCCCATAATGACATTATCGTGTTTCGGTTCGGAGGGTAAGGTAGCCGGTAGACTTGCACATAATGTCTCACAGCCCAACTACAGGGCAGCAGCGCACCTACAACATCTATGGTGTCTATAGGCCACGGTTGTCTCTTACCATCAGGCAACCCGTGTGCCTGTTCGCTGTCTTATACTATAAAAAAAGGTTAATCGAGTGTGCATACTGCACACAGAGCAACAGAATCCGGAAGTATGAGCGTGATGATATACTTAAAATTTTTATAGATTATGTATTTCTGTTGCCGCTATGACGATAAATACTAAAAACAGAATAAAATTAATATAACATAAAGACCGCCATACCAAAAATGTGACTTTGTCGTTTGGCCTGTACTTCAATATTACATGATTGTTACCGCTTAATAAGGTTGCTGCTTGATATTATATCCTAATCCTAAATTGGCAGTATAATGATAAATTATAGGTTATACCTTAATTGGTAGTATAATCAATTGTTAAAAAAAAACTATATATCGTCACGCCCATATCCCCGAAAGGGTAAGTTGAGATAAATATGCACCTACTTTTATTATGTTATTTTTTCTTCTAATATCACTTCGTGTAATGCAAGGTTCACTCTATTACTAAACTTAGATTACAGCATTATAACTTAATTGCTATTAATGAAGTCGCGGGGCTTTCAACTAATAGTATATTCAGCATGAAAATATTTTAAAACGACAAAATCAATTTCATGAATTCTTATGTCTACAGCCATTTAATTAAAATAGCTCGGACCACCATTTATCCTGTAACCAAAATTATGAACGCATAAATTTCTATCTCGGTTGAAATTTACGCAAATATATCATTAACACAATCCAACTGGTCTCAATTTATCAGAGTTATGTAGTCAGATGCCGTCTTGACCAGATTTAAGCGGACCTTTGCTCCTGGAGTGAGTATTATATTCAAATTAGGTCCAGTTGGGAGGTCGCCTTTGTGATTTAGAAGTGAGACGTGAGATTACTTTGAAGATATCCTCAAACGTTTTGCGGTTATTGAAAAATATTGAATTTAATATCGTTTTCGCAGGAAAAGCTTGGAGACTTCTATTCTGGTTTTTATTGGTTTTTACAAATTTGTTATCGGTTTGCGTTTTGGTGATTTAACATTTTATATAAGATTTTGTGATTTGTGAAACATTTTAGGACGTATTTTAATGATTACCAAAAATAATTGAGCAAGGTTGTTTTTTAAAATTATAATTAAAAATAAATCGCTAAATGTGTTGCTAAGTACAAAACCCGAGAATGGCTTAACCGATTTCGCTAATTCTTTTTTTATAATATTTCTTAATGTGTGAGAATGGTTTTTCCGGAAAGAAAAATAGTTTTCCTGAAAAGTCTTAAAACAACACTTTTCTATATTCTCATACAAAACATTCGTAACAATTCTTTAAAGTGAATTTGAACTTTAATACAGTAAAATAAAGTTTAAGTTTTAGCGGAAGGGTTTCGGGAAGGCAAAATAATGGAGTGACGTTGAGTATCGTATAACATATAAATATTAGTGACAAAATTAAATATAAAAGAAATTCAATTCAATTCAAAAGCTTTTTTCCATTATTTTGGTTTTGAATGTAAATTTCACCCCTCGAGCTAGTTTTCAATAGAAATACGTTAATTTTAGCACTTTTTAGTGCTGGGATAATGTATCACAAATTTCTTAAGATACTTTTTTCAGACATGGAATGACCTGTTATTATTGTCTCTCATTAACGATTTTCTTTAAGCCGCTGCGAATTAAAATATCGTGGTAATTTTTTCGTTCCATTTTACCACGTGAAAGTGAAGTATATTCAGTTTACTTGAAAAATAATGGGGCCCAAGATTAGTTTGCGACCGCTTACATAATTATCGGCTTATAAGAATAATAAAAAATATTGCTGGATAAAATACACAAATTGATCTTGCCCCAAAGAAAGCAAATTAAATTATTGTGTTATGGGTGTTAGGCAACGAAACTAATTCATGGCAATATTAAAATAAATTACATAAATATCCAGACCCGGAAAATATAAACATCTATCTTCATCACACATATGTCTGTCTCCGTCGGGAATCGAACCCGAGCCTCACGGTTAGTCGATGTGGTTAGGCGTGTACGCTAGCCACTTGTGTACCTTTACCTACTTACCTCTTCCAGGATTTCATGTGATGATATTTATTTTAATTATATCATTAAGTTAGTTATAAGTGATATCACGTAAACTTCTTAAACGACTTTTCAGGATATTTCTGAAAAGTCGTTTAAGAAGTTTAGGTGATTTCTCAAAATTTAAAATAGCAAAGTATCATCAGTGAGCGACGAAGCATACGAGTTTGACCCCTTTAAAAAAGGTTTTTTTTTAATTTTAGAACTGTATAGACCCTTTACCACTGATTTCTCAACGAAACCGTTTTTTAATAAATAAATATACCTGAGGATAAGCAAATGATATGCTTGTTTTATGTATGTCAGTCAACGACACTAATACGTAGAAATAATTAAATAGATACAAAAATCAACATAATAAACACTCAGACCCAAAAATAAAATCGATGTCATCATGCGAATGCCTGTTTCCATCAAGAATCAAACCTGAGCCTTAGGTTAATCTATGCACGGCGCTTTAGAAGGTAGTTTCATTCTTCATTTCACGTATAATTCGAGAAAAAGGAAAATCAGAGATAGGTGATAACTCATTAAATGTTTAAAATCATGATAAAAATTTGATAGAATTTTATTTCAATAATTTGTGTAACTGTTCGCGTCTGTGGTCTAACCGTACAGCTGTTACCTGTTAAGACCGTTAGCTGCGCGGGGACCTGGGTTCAACTCCGTTCATTGTTTTTCAGATTATTCCGAGTAAACATTATATTGCCCGGGATTGGAATGTGCCCGAAGTGGAAATAGGCTTACCACCTGTCACATCATGGGCCCTAGTACCTTGGTTAATCTAGTATATCCACTGAACTTACGAGTCGTTGATAAACCATCACACCTCTACATACCCCTTCAAGGATAATAGGCGTAAAGGTACTTTTATAGGGTTAATTAAAAATCAAACTATGAATGGCTTCTCAACTACATGATATTAAATTCATGAAGACCAATGATCAGATTGAAAATGCCAAAGCTTTGTCTCGGAGAGCAATATGAAATTTAATACTTGACTATAAGTTTTTAAAATATCTTTGAAATACTCGTTTGCTTTTATAATACAAAGGATAAAGATAAAATTACTATTTGGATATGCTTATACTACTAAACCCAAAGGGTAAAAATCTCCGTCTGACTGCGTCTATCTGTCTGTCTCTCGGTCAGCGACTTCCCGGTATTTTTTGTAATATAGTTATGACTTTTATAAGTAAAAATGCTTATTTGGGTGTTATATACCGTTTTGAGACGGAGAAAGGGGTATAAAATTTTCAAAGAATTGCATTAAGTAATACTTGAACACTCCCTGGTATGGTGACACAAGATTGTAATCTCCAGATAGTACCTGGCAGTCCCCGTGTTGTTCCCGGGGCTGTATTGACGAATAGACCAACTGCCTTCCTACCAGGAAGAACATGACCAAAGATTTATGTATCACCAAACGTGACGTTGACTTGGTGGTAGTCTTGCAACGACTCGCCCGGATTGGTACCACCGCCTTACCTCTTTCTGCCATACAACAATGCTTGCCACTTGTAATTTGGTTTGGAGGGTATGGAAGCCGGTTAACTCACTTTCTAAAGAGGCTTTCCAGCCCTGCCTGAGGTTGGCAACTGTTACCTTCTTTTGTGCCTATAGGCGTCGTATATTCCTTACCCGACGAAAGACAAAAAGCCTTCCAACACCGTAAAAAAATCGGTTCATGTGTAAGACTCATTATACTTGAAACCTCCTCACCAAACTCCCCAATACGTAACATTTCCACATCGAACGCTTTTGCAGTACCTATTCCAAAATCGATCTCTCGTGATCCATTCTCATGTCAAATTAAATACTCGATATGAAAATAGGTCCCCGGAGGTCGTTCATTGTATTTTGATTACCCAGAACGTAATATGGAAATAATGGATGTGGAAAATCAGTTTTTAGGGTTCCGCACTCAAAGGGTAATGACCTATTACTAGGACTCTGTTGTCTGTCACGAGGCTGTATCTCATGAACCGTCATAGCTAGAAAGCTCAAATTTAATTATTTTTTATGAAATAAGGAAGCCAACAAGCACACTCCTGATGATAAGAGACAACAGTGTCCTATAGACACCATAGATGTTGCAGTGTGTCGCTGTGAACGGGGTGTTAGGCCCGGTATGCAAGTAATTGGGCTTTACACTAGAATATGACAATATCATTATGGCAGTAGGAATTGTTAAGGAGAGGAGAGATAGTCTATTCTAAACAGAGGATCCGGATCATTTATTTATTTATTTATTTAAATTCTTTATTGCACTAAATTATGTACAAAAGGCGAACTTAATGCCAATAAGCATT
>DVZL01006167.1:0-11540 GCA_018236625.1 Lasaia peninsularis
TGTGCGATGGCCGGGAATCGAACCCGGATCAACTGCTTGGAAGGCAACTATGCTGACCATTACACCACCATCGCCACGTGAATCCTTGATGAAATTATAAATTAAATTATTGTTTAAGTAATTATACCTATTGTAAAAGAAATATTTTACCCAGAATTGACTCGCTAGTTGTTAGCTATAATATTATCATGTACTTCGGATTTATATAATTTCAATATTAAGAAGGTAGGTATTATATTGCAGCTATTTTAAATTTGCTATTTTAAATAAAAAAAAAATCTTTGCAGTTTGTAGCTACCTAGTTACGGTCTGGTTTACAAATAATAATTAATATACTTTACTACACAGTAACGCAGCACAGGTGTATTCAATTACCTACCAATTATTCTTCGTTCCAATTTAGGTATATTCTAAACGGTATATATTCTAATCGTGAAATGGTTACTGTAATCGAATACTGATTTTTGTATTTGGAATTATCGATTTCGGTGGATTTAAGTGTAATATACCTACATATTCTTATATTTTTTACATAATCTTTTTTTCTTTTTGATACTATTATTTTAGTCTGAGGAAAGAGCTAATAAACTTAGGTTGTTTGCCAAACATTTATACGAGTAAGTATATAATTAAATGCCTACTTAAGTTCTTTCTGTTACAGTTCCATATTTTTAATTAACTACAGCACTTCAAAATATTTGTAACAGACTTAACATATTTCAGAGACAATTAATAGTTTTATATAATAATGTTTTCTGTAAATACTGATTTTACTGTGTTTCTACGAGATTTCAATGGATATCAACGGAGTACTTACCTATCTAAGCATTATCTATTTTCCGTCCTTAAAGTTAGCTTACCTGGTCTGTCCTGAATTTCCAAAGCAGCAGCTAGTAAGGTGCAGGCGCTCTCCACACTTAAAGTAGATGTAATGTGTTCTTCGCAGGCAGCTCGAAGGTCTTCTACTCCCAAGTCTGCAGCCAGCGTCATCATTTCAAACACTCCTGAATCTTGAAGGAGCAGCTATATGAAAAAAGTAATGGCATAAGTATTGGTAAATATTTTAAACCAAGTAATTATTATTATTATTATTATTATTTTATTTTTGGCATGATCCAAGTTAACCAAGTAAAAAAGTAAAATTTATGCGTCACGCATAATTACCCAAGATATTTATATATATATATATTTATGTTAAGTATGAATTAGTGACATCTGTTACTTCAGTAGACGTTTAAATGAGACATTAATAAAATGTTTGTGTATATAATAGATTAATTAACTAGATGACGCTTCAACAAAAAGTTTTAAATAAACTCACTAGATGGCGTAAATTGGCAACTGCTCTGAAAACTCCGATCTTGGCCAACTCATCAAAATAATTTAACAAAACAATATTAAAAATTAGAAAAATAAATCCATAATATTAATATCTATTTGACGGTTATAAGTTGGAAAAAAATGGGGATATTTTCAACGCCTATTCTACTAATAAATTTGATCTTAAATTTCAAAATGAAAATATATCAGAATGCATAGAAATTTCGTGACTTAGGCATTATTACCATCATTTTTATCATCTTCCTTTATCAGGATGATTGTAATATTGAATATCGCTGTGTCAGTTTTAACATTCACAAGTTTTTAACACTCACAGTGCAATAATAACTCGTACATCATAAAATCTTGTTCTAACCCTACGCACAAAAGTGTAAACTAGGTATGTAGGTACGAATCGCTATAAGGTAAAGATTCAAGACAGCCTGCTGATAAATTCGCTAGTGGTGTGTCCTATTATAAATTTAGCAAAATGACGTCTTTATTTAACAATTGTAATTTTTACGTTATGTCTTTTACGCAAGTAAACAAGTAATAGTATATTAGTGGCCAAGGGCTGTAAGGCATCAATTGCAGCCCGAGTGCGCGAGGGCGCCTATAATAGTTCGGGGGTGCAATTGATACTTACACCCAAGCTAACTATTCTGCTTTACATCTCAATTATGAGGTAGGTAGAAAAAATCGGCATTACAAGAAAAAGTATGTTAAGAATAGTCTTGGAGTTTCAAGGAAAATGTTGTTAATTGCTGCTTCAGCTTCCATTTTTATTGTTATACAGTTTATATCTTTATCAGTTGAAGAATTCATGTCTTTTTCAGATTAGGACGTAATTATAAAAAAAAACAAAAACAAACAACATTTAAAGTAAAAGTTTTCTATTCCCGCCTTTTTTCATGTACGAGAAGAATGAAGTACCTATGTAAAGAACTCTCTAATTTTTTTAAGAACGAAATTGAGCTACGCCGTTCGATATTTAAAATTGATAACTATTATACTCATACGAAGACGAGGCTGAATAGCGAAGCAACCTCTTTGCACATTGCCTGTAGATGTACGCGAACTTTTTTAAAGAATGATTCATTATTTTTTTAATTACTTACCGCCCTAGAGCTTTTCTAGCTACATTATTACCCTAGAGCGGTAATCGGTCACTTACAAGCGCCATTTGGGGGTAATAAGGACCTGCTAACCGAACATGAGAGATGTAAAATACATTAATAACAAAGTTACAAATCTTATAAACGCTAAGTAAAGGTATTTTTTAAAATCACTCGATTAAAATTACGCTAACTGTAATCATCTGAATGTGCGCGGGGAGAGGTCGCCCCGCTTGTTTGTTTATATGAGTTAGCGTAGTATAAATTGCTGGTGTCGATTTTCAACATTGAATGGTCCAACCAAGTCCGTGTCAATCTAGATCTAGCGAATCCCAACCAAGTGTGGGCTAGATGAGTAAGTCTAATGGCGTCACTGCTTTACTAATAGTTAGATCGATCACTTTCACTCTCCAAGAAACTTCTGTTTTAGTAGAAGTTTTTCGTTTCACATAAGATTAAGTTTAGCCAATTAATACACCATGCATTGTGAACAGCAAAACAAGAACATAAGTATCGGCTTTACATTTTCTATATTTATTTTATCTATAGATCTTTTACAAAATTACACCATAATGATTCTTAACAGCAACACTTGAAACAGCAAATAACACTTCCCAATACACTTTAGTATAAGATAACTATTTAAACATTTTTACAAAAATTCGTCAAGATATCTAATAACTACTTAGTATTAATTACATAATATAAAATGAATCTATGCCCTCGATATCCGAGGCAAACATCGACTCAGTCACGTACAAAACTAGAACCCTATGCCCTCGATATTCGGGGCAAACCTCAACTCAGTCGCGTAAAAAACTAGAACACTATGCCCTCGATATCCGGGGCAAACATCGACTCAGTCGCTTACAAAACTAGAACCCTATGCCCTCGATATCCGGGGCAAACATCAACTGAGTCGCGTACAAAACTAGAACAAATTGTTTGAGTTAGACAGGTCATTCGAAATAAAAGGTTCATATCTATACAAATTCCTTTTAACATTATATCCACCATAATTTACACTTTAGAATTGCAGGCGTTTTATATCAACAAAGGCTTGTCGGATCGTCTAAGACAACTTTAGATAAATTTATTCCGTCCACAAAAATTCTTGCCATGCTAACACAGCTTTTAAAACTAGTACGATCATGTCCTGCCTCGGATAAAGTAATGTTTGCACGTCAAGAGAGAATTTATTTATTATTACCTAGCAGACTTGGACTAAATAATATGTGAATTCATCTCAAAACTACCTCAGTCTTATCTCGTAGAAAAAGCTTAGTCTATTTCTTTTCTGTTTGAGAGAAACGTAAAACTCATAGACTAATCTTGCTCTACCCGGGAGTACTACAAAGTCGGACTACCGTCTTCAATCGACCACAGAGGTTTTATTTTATAGTTTTTTATTAGAACTTTTCTTGGAGGATAAAATTTAAAGTAATGCCTAAATCAAACATCACCAAAATGTTGACAAAAAAGGTAAAGTTCCTTTAGAAATTGATTACAACTTTAGTTGAAGATGGTATAGTTTTGTCCGCGGTGGAATCACAATTCGAGCTAGTTAGGCCACAATTTCGATTTAAAATTATACTATCACAAGATTAACGATCACATCTCGCCAATTGATTGCAAGCAAGGTATTTCTCCTATATTTCGCGCCCTCAGTAATATAAGGGATCAAGTCAACATTTTTGTAAACTGTGATTTTAAATGCTAAGGACAAAAAATTATATTTTCCAACAGTTAGCACCACGCTGATAGAATAAGCAATCTCAGAAATTTTACAATCATAACATATATAATAATTGTTATTTGAAAAAACGTTGAGATGTAGGAATCCAGAATGTTAAAGAGAACAAGAGAACTACTTTTTGGATTGTGCCCTTACGTTACTAAAGGTGCGATTTGTTTACTGCTACATGTAGATTTTACTAAAATGTTAATTACTTCTATGCGGTTTATTCTATCTACGGAGTTGCTGATATGTGGGGTGTAGTAACTATTAGGACTTACGCTTTTTATTAAAAAAGGATGTAACTCGTTTGCACTACTTCTTATATTAAAAGCGCAGATGAGTAAGATTACAAGTTTTTCTAATAAAAAAAATTATCAGGCCTTATCCTCAAAGGGATAGGCAGAGGTACATAGGTACGTATGTTTTCACTATTAGTCGAGGATGTTTGGTCACATGGTGTGACAGTTGGCAAGTGTAGCCCGGTGCTAATAAGTCTTTTAACTGCATTCTGTTCTACGACCCTAACAGCTACGGTTACGAAAATGTTACTTAGTATAAAAAGTGAATTTGCTAAATTCTCTTTAGTTGTGTAATTTACATGTTTTCACTATTAAAAATGTTTGGTAAATAGTTATTTTACGTATTTAATAGTCTAGTTAGTAAACGTCACTAAAGTCTGCATAAAAAAAACATGTGTAACAGTTAAGGAAAATAATAACTTTACAGAAACCATCTCATTCTCAATGACTAGCATATTTGTAACCACAATTGGGTTTACCTCAAGAGTTATTGAAAATAGTAAAAGACCTATTCTATTATTCTTCGTAAATATTAATTCATAGCAGCCTCAATTCCTAATTTTTAGACAGCAAATGTATTTTCTATATAATTTTAAATAGACCATTTTGAAAAAATATCAACGTTTTTTTAATGATTTGTACAAGTTTATAAAAAACTTAACAAATATTATGTTCCATTTTTTTATCTTTCGAAAAAATAATAATAAAAGATTCATTTGGATTTATATTTTTACTAGGTTACATGTGTGGGTATAATTTTGTCAAACTTGTACATATTATTATAAATTAATATTAAGTGTGATAAAATTAGGACATCAGAGAAATATTATTGGCCAACCTACTAATTCAAAGCTATTCTAGTCTAGTTTTAATACTTTTTTCTGTTCCCCAATCTTTAATTTAAGTACTTCCCTACAGTCAGCCTTTTCTAACATATTTCATAATACTTAAGCTATCTAAAATTGTTTCAAAAAATAAAAATAAAACTGCATTGAAAAAGACCTCCCCCTAATACTATAGTCATAATAATTATATTTAATTATTTAATAAATAAGATCAACTGGATCCACCTATTTCCACTGCGTGAGAAATTCTATTAAGTAAATTCCATTATGTAATGGCGTACTTTATTACTGAGTTATTACAGATACTACTGAGTTTCCCTTATTTAATTATCTGTTCGGTCAAAACAACGTTCCTACTGGAAGCTGTTTATTTACTCGATCCGTCTATTCCTATCCATAATGCACTCTCATTAATACAAACCAACTTGCGAAAACAAAACTCTGTTATATCTACGATCGGATGACCAAACGAACTTACCAAGTGAAGTTAGATCTTAATATTCAGTCGCAAATGAAAACTGAATAATTGAAATAGCTATCAAAATGTAGTCTCATAGATATATAAGTTCCACGTGCACTGCCGAATGGTAATGTCAGTAGATGGTTTACCTCAACAAGCAGGTTGCCTAACCTAGAGCTTGGTCCGCTGGTCGTACACGATGACTGCGTCGGCGTCGAAGAACTGGCTGTGCGACTTGCTCAGGGCTATTATGGCCGCGTGCTCGTTTCTCATGCGGTTCTTGTACTTTTTGCTCAGATTTACCTGCGTTAGATATAAATAATAAAATAAAGTAAAAAAAAAAACTTTTTAGAAAAAGCTTTTATTATTTTGCGAGTTGCTCTAAACGAGTCCTTTCATTTGATACCCATATTGTAGAAGTGCTTTAAAAATAACTATTATATGCCGCCATCTTGGTCGGTCCGCCATATTGGATTTAGAATGACGTCACGTACCTTATCATGCATTGTCATCTAAACTAAACGTGTATACAAAATTTCAGCTTAATCAGTTGAAAATATGTACTTCAAAATTGAGTTCTAAGATTCCACTCGAACATACATACTTACATACATACATTGCAAGTTAAATAAAAGCTTTTAAAAATCACAATTACATTGTCAATTTTGATACATCCCATTGATGATGACCCGTTGATCAAAATTAGCTATGTAATCTCTTGTAAAAATATAGTTTATAAATCGACAGACTTCTTCGGTTTGATACCTTTGCATACAATTGGTGCAAATCGTCTTCCGTGGAGAGTGGCCGAGGTTTCGGCCGCAGGAAAGCTGGCAGTGAGCGAGTCTTCAGGGCGTCGATACTGGCCGCCCCTTCGATTTCGTCTAGAACTATATTGCCAACACAACAGGAAAATCTTTTTTATTGGATCAGCTTGAATGTAATGATTATATATTTTATATATCTTAGCGATAATGTACTATGAAGCATAGTGACGTCTACGACTTATCTACTGTTGCGGACTGCAATACCGCTAAAGCTTCTCACAGACATATATGGTAAGACAACCCCATCGCCCAATAGTGAAAAAGTTTAGTTATTAAGATTGCTAGATTCCTCAACTAGAGTAGGTAGTTAATTAGAAGTTAGGTTTTGCAACCTCAACTGCTTTAGTATTTCTCCATATTTAACTTTAACATCACTCTCGAACGGGTTAGTTGAGCTGTATTATATTTTTGTTTAATATGAATTTACATATATTTTTCTCATATTAAATAAAAACGGGGTGTGGGACTAATCTATCGACCCTCATTCGGAAACTTAAGTAACATACTGAGCAAGAAATATCAAAAAAAGTCTTTTTGCGTTTTTTTCCCCAATCTCGCTCCCAACCCGCTTAGTGCATGTAGCGCGCGATAAGGAACTTCGTTCAAAAAATGTATTTTTACTTTAAGTATGAGTTTTGTCTCTCTGCTCTGCTCTAATATGATAATAACAAAAGTGCTCACCACCACTGGAAGCGTATTGTGGTGGTGGTGCGAGGTGCGGGGGGTGCGCGGCGGGAGGCGCGTGTGCGGGGTGCGGGCGGGGCGGAGGCGCGGGGCGCGGGGAGCGGGGGCGGCGCGCCTCCCCGTCCCCCGCGTAGCTCGCAGGCCGCGCGTGCCTCTGCACCTGCACCTGCCCACACCCACCATATGTGTCAATGTATCTTACAAATAAAGGCATAAACATTTCCCAATCCAAGATTAATCAAAAGACTCGTATAACACTTATGTAGAAAAAATTACTGGAGGCAGTAGTTCCAAATGAATACACAGGAACCTTCAACAAAAAGTGTACTCATTCCTAAAAGGTCGGCAATACATCTTTGATAGTCCTGGTACTGCAGATACTCAATATATGTGATCACTTACCATCAGATGACCCACTTGCCCGTTTGCCACTTTTTCTATACAAAAATGCTGTAAGGAGTAGCATAATGTGATCCAAAATATATCTATACCAATTACAAAATTTCTTGTGTCATTGCATGGATTGATACCTTTACATTCGATAAGAATTAATGTGGGAGTGGTGAGGTAGAAGGAGACCAGACCCCATCCGAGATTAGGTAGAATTTGAATACATGAGTCTAGTTTTCCTCAATGTTTTTCTTCACCATAAGAACAGTTGAAAATGTACTACTTAATTTAGAAAACTTAATGATACATGGTATGGTTCAAACTAAATATTAATAGTGGGCTTAACATAAACTTTATTATATGTATACTACCTGTGCCCACAACTTTGTCCGCATTTTTATTTAATTATTTAATATTATATATTCTAAAATAAAAGCAGCCTAAGCCGTTCCCTATTACATCAGCTGTGCTTCTCTATTCTATCTTGATATTATTTTGTTCCTTTTAAGAGACTAGGTTAGCTAAAATTCTTATTACTGCACACTCAACTCTTCTAAAATAAAAATATAGATAATAATTTAAATTGTTTACCTCAGCATGTTTAACCCGGTAATTATCCTGAGGGCTGTATCCATGACCTTCTTTTATGTTATAGTTTTCTTTCAAATATTGTTCATCTATAAAATAGTACAATTTTTACTTAACTCATATGGTCAACCAAATAGTTCCTAATGTCACTACTCGTAAGTTAACAATCATTAATCGAAGTATAAGGACCCAGGTTTTATTATGAATATAGCAAAATTAATATTGTTTATTATATAAGCATTTACATCCCATGAATACTTACCAAAAGATTTCTGGTGGCGAGGCATCAGGCGACAGTAACATATAATAATCAAAAGAATAATAACGCCGCAAATTCCTCCAATAAGCCAAGATAACCAAACAATTATAACACGACCCTATAAACAGTAATTTACAATAAATATATTCATAAATTTTATTAATAATTTATTTTATAAATAAGAAGAATTTAATGACCTACCTGCAGAAACATTTCAATTCTTAACAAGAAAGCGAAAAACGCTTCTTTTTGATCCCTTGTAATTTTTAGCCAACATTTTTTCTAATTTTTCTAACTACATCTGTAAAAAGGTTACGTAAATTATATAATAAATTACACCTAAAGCTTTTTCTCAAAGCTCAAATAAAGCTTCGCATTCTTGACAATATTCAGAATATTTGATTGTTTTTAAACCTGCGCGGTTGGAGCTGAAAGCTGTACTA
The DNA here is from genome assembly GCA_018236625.1 of Lasaia peninsularis. Lineage (NCBI taxonomy): Eukaryota > Metazoa > Arthropoda > Insecta > Lepidoptera > Riodinidae > Lasaia > Lasaia peninsularis. The sequence goes on from DVZL01006167.1 coordinate 8,969, forward strand.
CTAGCCTTAAAATATACTTACAATTTGGAATATAATTTAGTTAGATCTATACTACAGACTACTTTAGATGCTAACGCATACACCAATGCAAACATGTACCCACTAATCTCTGAAGCGGCTGGACCTATTTTGACGGGACTTTCACTAGCAGACAGCTAATGTAATAAGGAATGTCTAAGGCTACTTTTATTTTAGATATATTATGTATAAAATAAAATAATTAAGTAATAGCTACTATACATATAATATCATTTAACACTTATACAATAACCCAGTTCTAAAAGATAACAACTTAAAATATATATTATCTTTTTTTTAATATTTTTAAATAACATTAACAATAGTATCAACAAAATGAGTCACATTGAAATCAAAATTACTTGTTTTTAACGTTATGATATAAAAGGTACTCATAGCTTAAATATTTAAAAGATCTTATATTTTGTAAAAGAAGCTGGTTTTATTCAAATTTATAGCAGAATACTAGATTTAAGTATGGTCACATTTGGGTTAAAATATTGATATAAAGATTATGTATCTGAAGCTATAGATTAAACACAGCTGACAACTGACAGCTGACAGGGAAGATAAGGAAATGGCAATTGGCGAATGCCGATGAAGAAAATGCGAAAGTGCGACGACTGTCATGCTTCTTAAAATGTAAACAATATTCTAACAGATAATTTAATTGGTCTATATAAAAAGATAATTATTGTTTATTATATTAAGATAATCGTCAGCAAATATCGAACGATTCTGATATATACAAAAACGTCATCAAGTGGTCGTGTAGTGCGGTGACCGGTATTGTGTTACTTATTGTTGTGATTGCGCAAACTGCAAACCAGTAAATTGTATTCGCTGTGATTGTTTTGACTTAAAAAGTCCGTTGCCATTACTTAACTGTGTGGGACAACAATAAAACAATGTTAGTTAATAAATTATTGCAATGCATAGTGATATTATGTTGGTCTTTAGCACATAACTCCCTAGGACTGTCGCCAGTTATTTTTAGTAAGTATTTAATAGATACTTTTACCTTACCTTTGTTCTAGAATTTCTATAATTATTCAGGTAAATGCGTGATTGTAGCTTCTTTTCCGTTAAGACTTTATAACTATAACGACAAAAAATAGTTGTTTTTAGAAATTGAATTAAATAATTAATACAATTCGATGTAATATTATTATATTTTTGTAGTCCATTTGTTCTATTGATATCTATAAAACAGTTTAGACACTACACATAAATGAAGGATGTTACATGTGTACAAACAAATAATACTGTTTATAATACCACATTTCTAGAAAAAACGTAATTAATTTTGAATATTAATTAATAATCAACAAAAAATATTTATTTTAATTATATGCATTAAAAAAAAAAAAAAACAACACTACTACCAGAAAGGCATTTATTAGGAGGAGTCTGTATGTTCTAGGAGAAGTTATGTAAATGAGCTGAGTTATCTTTTAATTTTAGTACCCCATAAAGCAAATATTTCTTTTACAGTTCCAGGGGATGGTGGCAGCCAATTAGAAGCCAAGTTAAACAAAACAAGTGTTGTACATTACATATGCTCTAAAACATCAAATAATTTTTTTAACATATGGCTGAATTTGGAACTTCTAGTGCCCTATGTCATTGATTGCTGGGTAGATAATTTAAGATTAGAGTATGATAATGTGACTAGAACTACAAAGAATCCACCTGGTGTGGACATAAAAGTGCCAGGATGGGGGTTTACAGAGCCAGTGGAATGGTTAGACCCATCTCATGACTCTACCGGAGCATATTTCAACAGCATTGCTGATGCATTAGTAAAAATAGGCTATGTAAGAAATGTTTCCCTTAGAGGTGCACCTTATGATTTTAGGAAAGCACCAAGTAAGTGTATAATTTGTTTTTGTATGCAAGATAATATCTTTTAAAAAGCATCATTACAATTATGTTTTTCTCTGATTACTTCAATTAGTGCCCAAAAGTGTTTTGTACCTATATCTCATACATCTTTTTTAATATTTAAATGACAGCCAAGTTTAAAGGTCTAAACTTTAAACTTCAAATTATAAAGGATTTATTGAAACAAACATTTTTACAAAACTTCCATTCTTTTCTCATCCTTTTTCTTTTTAACTGGAATTGCTTAACTATCAACTTCTGGATAATATAGACAAAGAATATATTTTTGAATCAAGATTATTATATTTGACTACTTTTTTAGATGAAAATGCAGATTTCTTTGTAAAATTAAGGCAATTGGTGGAAGAAACATATGTGACCAACAACAAAACTGCAGTAACATTCATAGTTCACAGTATGGGTGGTTCCATGGCATTGCATTTCTTGCAGCTGCAATCACAAGCATGGAAAGACCAGTATATCAGAAGGATGATATCTCTATCTACTCCTTGGAGAGGAGCTGTGAAAGCTCTTAAAGTTTTTGCAATAGGTAAGATTTAACAAATTTTTATTTGTTAATCTATACTAATATAATAAAGAGGAAAAGTTTGTTTGTTTGTTTGTTTGGTTGTAATGAATAGGCTCCGAAACTACTGGACCGATTTTTAAA
>DVZL01006168.1:0-11539 GCA_018236625.1 Lasaia peninsularis
AAAATCGGTCCAGTAGTTTCGGAGCCTATTCATTACAACCAAACAAACAAACAAACTTTTCCTCTTTATAATATTAATATAGATAAGTTTTATTCTATTATCAGTTCAGTGAACTTCGGCTTAAGTTCGGATCTAAGACCATAGTGAAAAATTTGAAGGCATTAATATTCTTACGGCAACAATGTATTTTTGAAAGTGGAATGTATATATAAATATGTATGACCTTGCAGTACGTTCGCGTTAAGAATGCAACTCATGCCAAATTTATTAAATAAGTTAAGAAGAATTTAGTCATGAAGAAGTAGCAACCAAGTTCACAGTGAACAGATGCTGTTTTTCTTTCAAACGAAACGTTTGTCCTCATAATAATCCTTATAATACTATTTTACCTTGACAATATACTGCAAATTTAACACGAATTTACTTTATGTAATAGTATATCTAGAAATATAACCACTTGAGGAGCCTAATATCTTAAAGTTTTAAGCCTTAAGTTTGCAAAAGCATCAAAACCACTCTTGTTGATCACAAGGATGTTGTACTTTTGTTTGCCTGTCAAACCTTTAAAAAACAACTTTTTTTAATAAGATAACAAAAAAGCATAGTCAGAAGATGGTAAGAGATAACAGAATCCATAGATCAAGTGGGGCCAAACGGTCGATTGCCACTACCAGTGCAGTCGATGTGGCAAAGCTAAAATATAAATACGAAGAACATGTAAATGGCCCGAATGTATTAATACATACATACACAAGAAGAGTACAGAAGCATAATATAATTGGTAGATCGCACTGTGTGTCGTTAGTGAAAAGTCGATCTTGGGTTTAAACATGCCTAGATGTTGTAGATACGGCGTAGTCGTGTCCATCGCTCTTTCTTCTACGAGTCAGAGACTATACACATGAGACTCATACCACCACTTTCGCCATGATTGTATCAACGAAATACACAAAAACCATCTACTGCTATTAACAAAAGCCCAAGAGAATATGGGCTTCAAATATTCTCCGGAAAATATTTCGAAATTTTGTCAGAGGAAAAGCTTAAGCAAATATGACATCTGTCAAATTTAAAAATGATTGTCAGAAAGCTTGTTAACTTTCTAATACAGAATTTATGCGTCGAAAATATAAATTCCGCCTTATAGTAGAAGATCCGAACCTAAACTGAACTTCATCGAGCTGATACTCGAATAAATCTTATTTTATAAAATAAATTTAGTATATAGAAAAAAAAATCCTGAGAATGTATTAAAATGGGTTGAAAAAAAATCCTGGACTATAATATTTTTAATTATTTTTTAAAAAATGTTTTTTTTTATGTAATGTTTAATGTTTATCATAATAGAAAAAAATATATCCGGTTAAGCGTTGTTTTATTACGAACACGTTGATATAGGGTTGTCTGCAAAAAAGTTGGTCCTAATAGAGATTTGCGAATTTTAAAGATTTGAATTTCCACGCGTGTGAAAACGAGAGACAGAGAGATCACTACCTCGGATATATTGTGTATTAATAAAGGACCGAACATTGCAGTCGTCTCTGTTGGGGCTTTGAATAAAAGAAAGTGCGCATGCTCGGCACGTAAACTATGGAATGGGGGTTCTGGATTTTTTTGACAAACCATTTTGATTATATTCTCTAATATACTAAATTTATTATAAAATAAGTTTTATTCTAATATCAACTGGGTGAAGGTCGGTTTAGGTTCGGATCTTAGACCTTTAAGAAATGTATAATGTAGTTTTCTTTCGAGATGAATTCAAAGTGTAGTGTATTATTCTTAGAACAGAAAAGGTAGAGAATTAAAGCGATTTTTAAGGAAATACGGATAGGACTATAAGTTTCAGCATGAAGCTAAAGGTACTCTCTAGACATTGGGTATTCTCTTAAAATACCGCCCAAATGGGAGTCGGACTCGCTCATGAAAGGTTCCGTGCCTTTCTCTATAACAATGGCAAAATAATCACGTACCTATGTTGTTAAAGAACACCCTTTATACTTATATTTTTTTCTCTTATTTACTAAGTATTTGTGGCGGCATCAAAAACACAAGAATTGAAACCGTCTAGCTGTTTCGGTTAATGAGATACAGCCTCGTAGACAGCCTAACAAACAGACAAACGGATAATGGAGTCTTAATAATAGGGTTCGGTTTTCACGCAATTCATATCTTTCCGCAAGTTTTGTAAAATTAACAAAAAAATAATGAGAAGGGGTAAGCGAAGGTATGCTAGTATGTACTCGTGAGTCCATTAGATGTACTACAACACCCACGATTAAACAAGGTACTAGGGCCCATGATGTGATAAGTGGCAAGCCTATCATGGGCTTTGGGCCATGGAATTGCTTTGTTAAATGTGAATTTATGCCCGTCTTAGTTTTAATCCTACCTACCGTAAACTACCACAATATGCTGCTGCCGAATGCTCCTTTTGTTTAAAATATTGTCACAATAGGAATGTTCTCGAAAATATACGCTACGCAAGAAAACAATAGAATAAAATTTGACCTAGAAATAACAAATACGTATTTTTCACGATAGGACTTATTTATTATTTGGAGTAGAAAGTTCACTTGCGACAATACAATACATGACGGAAAATGTATACGGCGCAAGATAGTTCGAGTAATCTATTATGCTATTGATATATTATAAAGTCCATTCGCTAAGATACGGTCATCCTTAAACGCGCCGTTTCGCACGTATCAAAAGATGCCGCTGTGTATATAATCGCTCAAAGCAGTGTTTCCGGAGAAATATAACCTTGCCTTTAAACAAGAGTGAATGGGCTTCTTCTAGCATAGTACATTACCATCTTTGACCCCAGCATCACTTACCATCAGGTGAGATGCGGGTCATTGTGTAGTCGGCGACGGCGTAGTGCGATGTGGGTATGCAGATAAATTCAAAATGTTAACCTTAATAATATTACCGGAAAGCGTAAACTCCATACCACAACACAAAAGTAGCGAAAACTGACGTTATTACGGCAGGAATGAGTCAAACCCATGAAGCTTACCTAGAAATTAATCCATTCCCATAGGATCGGTCATCACACTCGCATAAGGCCGGCTTATTATTACTTCGCCTCTGTGGTGTAACGGTACGGCTGTCGCCCGATTAAGACCGTTAGCTGCGTGCGGTCCCGGGTTCAATTCCCAGGTGGGGCAACTATTCTTAAATTTTTTTTAGATTATTCTGAGTAAGCTTTACATTGCCCGAAATTGGAATGTGCTCGAAGTGCCACCTCCTTGCCACCTATCACATCATGGGCTTGGCTAATCGTGGGTGTTCTAGGATATACTAGTACACCTCTGCCTACCTTCTTCGGGTATAATAGACGTGAAGGTAGTTTATTTATATCATTTAATCAATCTTAACACATCAATATATTTCTCTGAGAACTCCATTCCTGATTGGAACAACATCTTCACCAACTCCTGCTACCACAACATAAATTATGTCTGTTATTATTCTCCAGTATCATCAAAATTTTAATCATCGGCTTATTTTAGTTCACTACTGGACGTAAACCTCCCTTAGCGTGCGACATAAGACCCGATTTTCCGCTTTCGTCATTCACGCACTAGCAGCTACCCTCTTCGAACTACTCGTATCTGATAGGAGGGTGGCCAAGACGTTTACCGAGATGCGGTCTCCAGAATATAGTAGAGTAAGTAATTTATATTATGATATAGTACAGACGCTCATATCTGATCAGTCTGCTTGTTTAGACTTAGCTTCCAATGCCATAAAAAAGCACCTACAAGGGCGTATATAGAAGTTCTTAACTACCTGATTTTCAATTATTATCATCGTCTTTCACCTGCCGCCTTAGGCCGTAGAAAATTTTATCACACAGTGAAATTAATATTAAAATACCCTAAAGTCTAATTAATTCAGTTTCAATTAGTCTGTTTTAATTATGTTTTAATTACGAGCAGCCGTACAACTTTAAGAAAAATTTAATATTTTTTCCAATAACTTTAACAATGTAATTGGTAATATAATGCTTTGAAGGTGATCTTGAAGGGCCCGAAGTCATGTAATTATTTATGAGATTAAACTATAAGTGGTCTCAGCCCTACTATTCATTTTTTGATGTAAAACTACTATGGCCATATGTGCTAGTTGAAAGAAACTATCATGTATCTTTTTATATTAGTCGTAAGTAAACGAGTAGAGACGTTAAAAATCGGCCAAGTACTCGTACGAAGGGTCTGTTTGTATATTAGTTTTGTGTTCTGTTTGTATATATATATTACACTGTTTTTATATTTAGTTGGTAGATATGGTATGGTAACCATATCCCCCAACTAAATATAAAAACAGATTCGTATGCAGTTCCTGCGATATATTTTTAAGCATCATCATCTTTTTATATTAAATAGAACTAAATACTCAATATAAGCCCATATACCGATATTTTAATATGCATAGCGAAATCTACTGGTTGTCGGAAAAAAATTGCAAAAAATCCCACTTTTCAATCAAATTTATTCTATTTTTTACTTGTGGTTGTAGCGGCAACAGAAATACATCATCTGTGAAAATTTCAAGTGTCTAGGCAGTTAATGAAATACAGTCTGGTGATAGAAAAACAGACTGACAGCGGAGTCTAAGTAATAGGCACATTTTTTAGCTTTTGAATGCGGTATCCTAAAAGGTTGAGTATGTATGATGTGCAAGCCGATACTCGAAAGTCTTTCACATATCAGTGATAGACCAATTGATACACGTTTACCAGAAAATTGTTTTACCTATAACCAAAGAACCTAGAACACGTAAAAAATCCTAAAATTTAAACCACACTGTATTCTTATACACTGCTCGTTGCTTATCTCATTTCAACAGGTAGAGGTGAAATATTATGTCCCTATTGGCGCAATAAATTGTGGTCACATTAAGAATAGATGGTATTGGGTACGATTAGGGTTTCCACCTATTTCAAAGTTTTTAAAGTAAAATAAAGATTAAATAAATATCGTCACGCCATTCCCCGCCAGGCAGGTAGAGCTACATATGCATTATGCACCCACTATTAGATGACGACATAGGACCTAGGATGTGACCACAATGATAATCACATTTTTTTTGTCTAGGAAATGGCAACTTTCCTGTAATATCCTGTTATCCCTATTTCTCAGGATCTTCCTTTATCAGGATGATTGATATGATTATAAGCGAGAATATAAATCACTTATCATTTATTGGAGAAGAGTAGAAATGATTTAAAAACAATGATATTTTGTCTGTAAATAGGCTAAGCTTCAGTCTGCTCTAGCTGCTGATAAATCTACCACTGGGCATAGGTATATGACCTGAAGCTGGTAACCCTAGGTACGAATAAGCGCACTTTCGATTTACCCTGCAGCTATGCTCTCTCGGGCGATGGGCAGTAAAGATTAATTGAAATGAATGGATTTTGTATAAGGAGTAATTAATATCTACATAGTTTTAATGAACCTTTCTCACTTTCAACGCAAAAAGGTATTATTTGAGCTCAATTAATTTAAATAAACCTATGTTATTTTTGTTGTGAAATCTCAAAATTTTTCTCAAGCAAGATCCTGAATAATATCTCAAACTATTAGCTATTTGTGTACAGCTAAAATTGATGACTTTACTCTTAACAATGATAGTATTTCTAACTCTTTCTAAACTGGACATCGTCAAAAGAAACCGGCCTCGTGTAAGTGAAATAGCCAACCCTATGAAATGCTTAATATTTCGGACGTGTCGTTGATTGGGAGTGTAATCATTAGATAGTAGACCTTAGCTAACTTCAAGATATACCTAACATAACTTGAGTGACCGATAGCTTAAATCTGTCAACGAAACTCCTGTTCAAATTAGGTTTTAAAAATTTTGATTACGTCTGTGGTGTAACGCTACGGCTGTCGCCTGTTAGGACCGTTAGCCACGTAGGGTCTCAGGTTCAATTCCCAGGTCGGGCAACTATTCGTATATGTTTTTCAGATTATTCTGAGTAAGCATTACATTGCTCGGGATTGGAATGTGTCCTAAGCGGCGATAAGCTTGCCACCTATCACGTCAGGGGCCCTAGTACTTTACCTAATCGTGGGTGTTCTAGTATATCTACTGGACAAATGAGTCGTGGATATACTAGCACGCCTCCACCTACCCCTTCGGGATAATAGGCGTGAAGGTGGTTTTTTAAAAAGGTTTCGTATTCGTCTAGAAAATTTTATATTCTTTAGAATTTCTGGAAAAATCTAGAATGTCTTTTTAAAATAATATAAGTTTGCTTAGCACGTACTTTTTTGTCTAATTTATGCAAATAAATAAAATTCGAGTATCTGTATGAATTATAAAATAACCGCTTTTTACTAGATAAGTATATATTATGTATGTTTAAAAGAGTACCTATATCAAAATAGTATTTTTATTTCATTGTTGTCTGTCTATTTGTACCAGCTAATCTCTGAAACAGCTGGACCGAATTTGACGGGACTTTCAAGGACAAGCCTAGGCAAGGAGTAGCCTAGGACAAATATATTTAAGAATTATATTTTAATGAAACGCGGAAAACGCGGACGAAATTACGGGCTGAGCTAGTCTAAAATATGACTAACGTGCGGCTTATAAAAAAAATATCACCGTGATGCGATATAGTACAGTGACAAAAAAACTTTATATTGTCTCAAAGTAACTTGTATTAAACACAACCCATAGTCCTTTGAGTAAGTAGACGTCTCATTGTCTGAAAGATAACCGTCTACGAAGCTCAAGTTCGAATCCCAACTATGACAGTATTATTTCTGTATTTCAGTAGGTAACTACTTCTGTATCAGCTTTTTGCCATTACATTCATAACACCAACATGTAACTTAGGTACGTAATTTGGGGTTCGATTAGATTTAACAAATATATAATTATAAATATTATTTGAAATAAAAATCCAGATGTTTAATGCCTAACACTAGTTGTTTAATTGATATTTTTTCATTTGAGTTACCATTTTGCAAAGGAGAGCAAGGGAAAAATCAGTACGGCGGTTTTAATAAATTAATACCAACATTATCATTATTTTTTGCATTATATCCAACCTGAGTATATTTATAAATACTGTAATGTATTAATATTTTGTGTAATTTGTCTAAAAGATATTTTATAGTTTGAAAGGTATTTGACCCTCCAAACTAGAATACTGCAATAGCGAGCATTGTCACTACACTAAAACAAAAAGATAGTAATAATCTAGAAAGATAGACAAGATGACGACCTAGCTCAATCTGCTAAGTCTCGAGGTAATTCCATTAAAATATAAATAACGTTGGGCACAAAGTACCAAATAAAGTCGGGTGAGATAGCACATAAATCTTTAAATTACACCAATGTGTTTTCTCCTTCAGCCCTCCCAGGTGGTTTCTTTAAATTAAGATCTTAAGATAAAAGAAACTCGACAATTTATTTCAACAATTTACCACTTCAAGTTCAGACCCCAAGCGGCTAGTTTTTTGGAGTGTGATAAACGAGTCTCATGTTACAATTTTCAATCTCTAAATGGAGATGTTTTTAAACAAATTTTAAAAGGCAATCATGTGCTGCTTTGAGGACATACGTAACCTTTTATACATCTCTATTACTAACTGTGCCCGCGACTTGGTCTGCATTTGAATTTAACTACATAAAAATAGCTTTAGCTATTCCTTCTTTATTACAAGCTACTCCTTTTAAATTCTTAAAAAAGTAGCCTAAGAGTTTCCTTAGTACATCAGCTATCTGCAAGTTAAAGTCTCGTCAAAACCGGTCCAGCCGTTTCAGAAATGGGAACAAACAGATAGACAGACATAAAATATGATTTGTTGTATGTACATAGTATGTATACATATGCATTTAGTAAAACGCGGCCGTTTTAATATTACATAGGTACAGACACTCCAATTTTATTTATTTGTATAGATTTGTATAGATAACTCCACATATTATGGTATACTGTTAATATATTGGTATATAGGTACTCAATATCAGCTTCTTCCACTTGACTGATCATCGTAGCAACTCGAATTGTCGGTAACCAGTATGTTACTCCGAGAAACTGTTCAACCTCCGCATCCCGCTGCTTAATTCAACAATAACACCTCGTTAAAACATTAGGCTATCGATACATGGAGACTACTGTGCTGTGAACTGCTTGCTCGTCGGCCTCCTTTGTCATAAAAAAAACTTCCATTTTCAAACTCTTTAAACTCCAACACAACCAACATTGGCATAACGTCGACAATATTATTTGTTGATTTTTATAAAAATCTACTATATTACCTCAATTAAAAGTCACGTTATTTATGACCATAAACTTTTTGGCTGGGAGGTAGATAGTCTTATATTCTTATCTATGGTGTCGGTAATAATAAAATTTAATATCCTATGGCACTAACCACATGATCAATGGACCTTCCTTAGATATATTATGTACTTAATAGAATCTCACATGATTGATATAATATCATCGCACCTCATTTGTCATCCATTTTCTCGTCTTTATCGGTGATTAATGATAAGTATTATCCAGTGTAATTACCTGAATGGCTTATGTATCTTATCAATTATTTTAATGTATTGGAACCATCGACTAAATAAATTACTAGAATGAATGAGGATGATCAGATTTTCCCCGGGTTGGTCTGAGTGTAAAATTATATTGAGGTTTGTTATGGCTATAATTTCTGAACTACAAAACTAAATTTGGAAATAACTACGGGTTATCATGTAAAGTATGTTCTATTTAACAAAAAAACAATAAAGGAAATTGGACTGCGTGTTCATAAATTATAGCCAAATCTAGATTTTGGGTTTTACCCCTCTCCCACGGTAAACTCCCTTAAGTAATCGGAATAAAAGTGAATTATACCTACCTCAGAATATAGGCTACCATCGACTATCGAGTCAAATTTCGTTTTAGGGGTTTTAGCGTGGATACACACAGACAGACAAAAAATATATTATATATAAAATAGTTAGATATTTATTTTATGAATAACGTTATTTTTGCTCACTTTTTTGTATTGCCAACATTATGAGAACAAAAAATGCCTTGTTCTTCACTCTATGAGATAGTTTTAATGACCTATGTGATAAGATATTGTGGTAGTAAGGATTCCCTACTTGATGCTTATCCGAAAATTTATTATTTCCTTCTCTGGTTTAGTTACCCAAGTAAATCTTAAATAAATAAATCTTACTGGACAAACTACATAAATTGATCTAACCCCAAAGTAAGCAAATTATATGCTTATGTTATGGGTGTCAGACAACGATACTAATACATAGAAATACTTAAATAGATACAAGAATAAATTTTAATAAACATCCAGACCCGGAAATACAAACATCTATGTTCATCACACAAATGCCTGTCCCCGTCGGGAATCGAACCCGAGCCTTGCAGTTAGTCGGTGCGGTTAAGCGTGTATGCTAGCCACTCGGCCAACGATAAGTTCTTAAACCTACGTACGCTAAAGTGTAACATTGTAATGATTTGTTATTGTAAACTTTATAGACATAGTTTTTGATAAATAAATATTCAGATTAAAAAAACCAAAAGAAATACCATGGCATGTAAATAAAAATACTGGTTTTGTTTTTTCTTTTAGACTACCGCGGTTACTCTAAGGAAAAAACGAAGCGAAACTACTTACTAAGACTTCGCTGGAAAAAAAACATACAGATTGAAATTCTCCTTGTTTTTGAAGACGAGTGAAAATCATATGTTAATATTGTGTAAAGTACCTGATAATTCTGGGCGACCAAGCTTGGCTCGGTAGTTCTTTTTTGTCAGTGCAATAAGTTTGAAAAAATTGCCATCTGACGGTAAGTCCACAAAACCGGAGACGGTAGGTACTATTTTACACCAAGTCCTACCATTTGAATTTTCACAATTTTTATAAGACCTAGAGCTATCTAGATCAATTGTTTATCCCCCAAAACCCCTAGGCACAAAATTTCAAGGAAGTCGTTAGGGCGGTTTCCGAGATCGCTGGTATAAATAAATAAATATACAAGAATTGCTCGTTTAAAAGTATTAGATTTACATCTAAGCTAACGTCGTGACATGTGCATAATATAATATACTTAGGTAAGTATTTAGGTATATCCACGATTAGCCGATGGTATTAGGACATGTAGCAAGTACGCAAGTCACCATATCAGGCAACTTTTTGTTTTACAGATACTCAAACTCATAAGATCTAGTTGACCAACCTGGGAGTCGTACCCGGGACTCCGTGCGTCCGTCATACACCGACTACACTCGACCAGTGAGTATAGTGACAGAGGTGTATATTTTAAATATTACTTCATTTCAATTTTCACCGAAAGTATAAATATTGGAATTTACAACTGGTAACGAGAATAGCAAGTTGTAATTTTAGCCTTGTTAAAGTGAGAGATAAACGAGTTCGCCGTCGTTGCGGCGCCTTTGGCTAATTTTACAATTTACGAAGACACTACATGTAACCGCTAATCGCTTTCTGGAAATACACAAGAGTGCAATTTAAATAACTTCTTTGCGTGCATTTATTGACTGAAAATGTTTCTATGTCTTGTAAAATACCGGGTAATTAAGGAAAATGTAGCAGAGTTCACAAACACTACTTTTCTACACCTAGTACCTAATCTTGACTGAGAAATAATAAAACTTGAAAAGAAATTTAAGGCGAATCTTTCGGAAATATAATATACTTAATACTTTTGTAATGGCCTATTTCACCAAAGATTCCTAAATATTTAAAGACAAGTAATATTAATTTAGAGCTCACCAACAGTTAAGAGACGACACCTAAAGCGCCTAAAATTGAAGTTTTTTAATTGACGGTATGCCTACCGTATGCCATTACGGCCGTGGAACATGGAACATGTCGTCACCGTAAAGTCATCTTTTTTCGTCCGTAATATTACGGCAGTTATATGACAGCACCGCTTTTCTACGAAACCAAAGCTAGCACTGTCTTACAACAAAAACTTTAGACATAGTTTAAAAATGGCAGCACGTTATTGGTTACCATTGTCATTGTTCTTTGGACTCCCAATTTCAGACGGTTCCCAGGTTCAGTTAGACATGTCGCACCCCCAGTCATATCAAGGATCAAGTATATTTTTTTTGTAAACTATAATTTTAAATGCCAAGGGCGCAAATTAATATTCTCTACCGGCTAGCGTTGTCAGAAAAAGAAATATTAGAAAGTTAACAATCATAACTTAAATAGTTAGTATGTTATTTGAACAAAAAGCGGTGCGATGTAAGAATCCAGAATCTTTAAATGCCATTTAGCGAAAAACCACTTATTTTTATTGGTGCCCTTATACTACTAAGGGAGCGATGTTTTTTTATAGTATACTAGCTGTCCGCCCGCGGCTTCGCCCGCGTGAATTGTTTTAATAATACAGACAACTTTCAAATTGCAGACGTTTTTCCGACTTATAATACTAATCGTGTAAAAACATACCCTCTTTTTAATGTAGTCGATTAAAAAGTAGCCTATGTCCTTCCTCAAGGTCTACTCTATCTCTGTAC
>DVZL01006169.1:0-11539 GCA_018236625.1 Lasaia peninsularis
CCATGACGTGACCTATAAGGTCCACTATTGGCCAAAGCAATGAGGCGCGAACAGGCGTGAAGGTACTTTTTTTTAAAATTTATTCTTATATAATTTAGATTTTATACATTAATTTATACGATCGATAAATTTCTTATTAAAAACGTATACAATGGGGTTAAATCAATTCGTGGAAATCAGTTCAGAGATATTTATTTAATTTATATACACTCTCACGTATCGCATGGTGTATAATAATCCTGCGGAATTGGGAAGGTATTCTGACAGACGTCATTTTGGAGATTGCGGCCGGTAATCGCCAGCTCCCTAGGTGTTCGCAGCTGATCACTTTGTCTGTGAAATCGGGCTGCTTCAGTTCACCCACATTGAATTGCTCGACTTGAAGTGAATTGGTCTGATAGCTAAAGATACTTTAGTGCTATTCAATGGTTCATGAAGATGCTTATACATTATAATATTTATATATAAATAATATTTTTACGTTATACACAAGACAGAGCCGTATTAAGCACACTCCTTCAATGAATAAGTTTTAGCCCTGATGACACTGTAAAAAACAGTTTTATATAACCAAATGAATAAAATGAAAGTGACTAACGTTAAACAATACACGCGGTATATATACCAAAATACTCTTTTTTAGAATTTTAGTCTGACAGCCTATTTGTTCCGACTAATCTCTGAAACGACTAGTTAGATTTTGACGGAACTTTCGCGGGTAGACAGCTTATGCAATAACGAATAACTTGAGTTACTTTTATTTAATTAAATTCAAACGTGGACAAAGCCGCGGGAACGAATATGTAAAAAAAGCGAATATGCGAAACTTTCTTTTGTTTTGTGTAAGGCTTGCGATAATAAAATTATGGTTGCTTAGTTATATGATACTCTTCGGTGTATGAAAGGCAAAACTTTAGTTACTACATTATTCAGACGCATAATTTCTTACGAAGCAATTAATAAACAATTAAACCGGTTGGGATCGGTTCCCTTGAGTAATTTGCTGGAATTAATACAATATTTGTTACAAAAAGAGGTAAAAGTAATTTAATGCCCGTTTCCGGAGGTTTCCCTAAAGAAAAGTAGAATTGATTAAATATTAATCTTAAACAAAAATAAAATTATTATTATTTGGGTTCCAATGTGTTGGCCTAACGTATGCTACGGCCATTATTATATATTATGATAATAATTAATCATGATATTTTTAAGTTATAGCTATGTGTATTTTTTATGTATTTATTAATAATTTATTTGATAATAATGATTAAATTTGATTTTAATATATAAAATAAAAATACATTACTATGTGCAATAATGCGTAAATTTTCGTAACAATTGCGAAATATTGATTTTATTTAGAAATGGAATTATACTCAATATTGGGACTACACTACTACCTTTTTTAAACTTAATTTTAAATAAAAAAGTGGCTATTATAAAATGGAAATGTGTGTTATATATTAAATTTTTGTATTTTTTCTAATATTACACAATATTGCGCAATATTTCATGAATTTTCATTACTCAATATTGTGCAATATTTTTATTGCAATTTTCCTATAAATTTTCTAAAACCTGAATAATTCAATATTGCTTAATATTTCAAATGATTTAACTATTCAACATTGAGCAATATTGAAAAATATTGTAAATATTCTTCAAAGCTTAATATAATTTTCAAACAAAGTTGCATTGTTAAAATTCAAATATGCGCTATAAATTATTTAAATACCCACCTTATATTATAAGTTTTACGCCCAAACACACACACTCTTAAATATCTTCACGCCAAGTCATTGCGACGTAAGCAGAGAGTATCTAGTGCCAAGTGTCACGATTCTTTCGTACTTCCCTAGCTTCCTTCACATCTATTACTCTCTTCAAACAAAGTATATAGTCGTATAAGGTTTAAAATATATAATTTTTGGTGTAAACTAAATCACTAGCCGAGCAACCGAACTTTGCTCGAGTAATAAAATTGTTATATAATTTAAAACAGTATTTAACGTCATCTAATTTTGTTTAAATTAATTTTAACGAGAAAAAGAATTATCAGGGAAAGGAAATTTACCTGTTTTAATTTTAATGGTAAAAGTATATCTCAATATAAAAGTTGATAAAAATCGTTTCAACCATTTAGGAAAAACCAAATAATATTTCATTATTAATCGTTAAAAATTAACATGAAAAGGTAAATATAGATGTTATTATATTAATAGTCAAACTTTCCTAATACACTAGAACATTTTCTAACTGCCAATCAATCATTTCCTTGAATTGTATGATGAAGCTACAAAAAATGACTTTTTTTGTAATGTTGCTTAAATTATTTTTTTTATATAATTATTTCACAGAGCCTCGGTGGCCTAATTGTAGACCCAGATACGGAATCCTATTATACTCAACTAAATTGTTTTTTGTTTAATTCTGTTTTCGGTATTACCTAATCTGTTAAAATTTCAACTGTCTAACTTTCACTGCTCTTGAGATGCAGCCTGGTGACAGACAGACAGACGAGTAGCGGAGTCTTAGTAATAGCGTTCCGTTCTTAACCTTTGGTTACGGAACCCTAAAAAAGTTAGCTATTAACTTATAAGTCTGATTGTGTACAATATTACAGAGCTTCTGTCTGGGTGTTTATAGATCCCGGGATATGGAGTAACGTGCATTCTTGGCAAAAAGATCCTATGCCATATTGACAACGCATCGTGTGGTGGTTCTATGTAAAAAAGTTACCCCATAGCTTTTTGACAAAAGTGTATGGATAATTGCTTCAGCGATCCTAAAATATTAAAAAATAAATATCATCACGCCCATATCCCCGAAAAGGTAGACAGAGGTATATACCCACATTAAGCAACGAGCGGAGGTCCCATGATGTGGCAGATGGCAAGTCTGTTGCCACTTCGGGTACAAATCCCGGGTGTCCCCATGATTAACGTATTTGAAAAAAATGTTATTATAAAATATATGGTAACTATTACGATTCGAAATCGAAAGATGTTCCTGATAGGATTCCATTTAAAAATAATTTTGCAGTTTTAATTTGTTGCTTTTTCTTTTATAGAGCATATTAATTTCTACGAATAAAATCATAAATAGATTTTACTGATTTTTTCATCGAAAACTAAGACTTATAATTTCAAGCATCTTAAGAACTCATCGTAACAATCTGGGAATCGAATCTGGTAAATACTGATCTCCTGATCACCATTCAATCGATCAACAGTAAGTTTTTCCCACAATTGAAAACCAAAACATAATTTCATTAGACGTGACTCATCGCAATAAACAAAAACATGGCGTAATTTTATCGTTTATATACACGATCGTTTACTTGGGTATCATCAGTTATAATCCGGAATTCGACTAAAACGCATCTACTAGGAAGAAAAGCTTCATCGATTAAAAAGGCTACCACCAAGAAAGACTTTTATATCAATATACAAACAAGAAAAAGTTCATCGAACTCTACTAAACTCTACATCGAAAACTATTACAATGCTTGGTTTCGCATTTAATCGAGGTCCTCAACCTGAAGGTCCATGTCATCATCATAGACCTGGACCGCCATGTGGTCACTTTGGACCCCCCAGACATGGACCATGGGGCCATCATCACTGCCCTGATTTCGGACCAAAAGATCATTGTTTTGGACCACCACCAAGGGGTCCATGGGGAGGCGATGGTCCGTGGGGTCGTAGACCTTGGGAAAGTAGAGAGCCATGGGACGGTAGAGGTCCATGGGAAGGTAGAGGCCCTTGGGGTGGAAGAGGACCATGGGGTCACAGAGGACATCACCACGACCACGGACACCACGGATTTGGACCGAGAGATTTCTCTTGGGCTAGATTTGGACAAACAGATAGAGGAAGGAAAGAATGTGAAAAATGTAGGAAAGAAGAATGCGAG
The DNA here is from genome assembly GCA_018236625.1 of Lasaia peninsularis. NCBI lineage: Eukaryota > Metazoa > Arthropoda > Insecta > Lepidoptera > Riodinidae > Lasaia > Lasaia peninsularis. The sequence goes on from DVZL01006169.1 coordinate 3,916, forward strand.
AAATGTAGAAAAGAAAGCTGTGATAAATGTAGGAAAGAAGACTGTGATAAATGTAGGAAGGAAGATTGTGGCAGATGTACCCGAGGGGACTGCGAACAATGTAGAAGAGAGGACAATAGAGAAGGAAGAATGTTCTTTCGTGGCCTCTTTATAGAGAGGGGCGAGCGACCACAGTCTATTTAAACTAAAAAACAGAATTTTATCTTTAGTTCGGAATACAAGTTATATAATAAAAGCAAGAATACAAAATCGCTTACAGAAAAAAAAATCGATTCCGCCATATTTCTAAAAATCATCAATAACATCTGGGGCATTTTTCGTATTATTTCAAAAGTATAATAGTTTGCAAAGCAAATAATTAAAATCATTATTATTAACCTAAACTGTAACATCATGTATCTCTGCCTAACCTTTCGAGGATATGGACGTGATGATATTTTAGTATTATTAGCAACAGACTGATGAGTTTACAACTAAAAGTATGGGCATACTTTTACGTTTTTTAATGTTATAATATTTACATATTTTGCAATTGAAATGGCAACCTCCAAATTGTTTTTGTCAATCGTGTTGTTACTGCAATATGATAATTCAAAAAAATGTTATTTAAGTTTTCTTGGGAACGTTCAGCTACACAGATTTGAATGAATATTGAGGAACAAGATATGTGTGCCAATGGATCTGAAGACCTAGCGAAATGAGCGTTAGAAAGCAGAGTGTGCTCCCACGCTCCAATGTGAGGAAGTACTGGAATTAATGCTAAGATGATGATGATGATGAGCTATATCAACATAAATCATTATATTTTGGAAATCTGATAATAATTGTAAAATATGTATGATGAAAAATATGTTGGTTATAGCCTTCAGCTACCGGCTTCAGTTCATACAAAGGAAATCCTGCAATAAATATGTTCAGTATTAAAAATATAAAATATAAGTTTTTTTTAAGTTAATAAAGTAATTTTAAGTCAAACATTATTTTTATTTCTCCCTTTTTTATTTTGCGTTTATTTTAATTTCCTGGTAACTATTCGGCTTTGTGGTCGACCGTAGTCAGTGTACGACTGTGACGCAGGAGGTCTCGGATTCGATTCCCGGTAGGGCAACTGGATCTTTTGAGTTTTTTCAGTTTATCTGAAAAACGTAACTGCTTGAGATTGAATTAGCGTCCGATATGTTGATGGACTTGCCACCTGTCACATCATGGAACCTAATATCGTCAGCAAATCGTAGGTGCCAATGGACTTCTGCCTATCCCTTCGAGAATATTGGTGTCACGATATTTTTAATCGGTTTGTTAAAATAAGTGTTGGGGTAAGAAAAAATGTAAACCATCTTATAAAAATCTTAAGAGAAATTATAAATTAGAAATTGTTAGTGTTGAAACCTAACTTTGAATTAAAAATAAATATGAAAAGTCTTGTGAAGAGATTTTGTAAACTTTTCTTCTATATCAAAAACAAAGTAAATATATTTTGTACTAGCCTAGCCAGCGACTTCGTCCACGTTTGAATTTAACTAAATAAAAGTAGCCGAAGTTACTTCTTATAACATCAGCTCTCTTATCAGCACCAGTGAAAGTCCTTTCTAAATTAGTCCAGCCGTTTGAGTTTTGGTTTGTACCTTTAGTGAAGAGCGGCTATGTTAATATTACATACATACACTCCAATAGTTCGTATTTATATAGATTTATAGATAAAATAAATCATTTTTACTTAAATAAATGGTATTGCTTCGTCATCTAATCACTACATATTATAAAACAAAGTCACTTCCCTCTATGTGTCCCTTTGCATATACTACAAAACTAAGCAATGAATTTTGATGTGGTTATTTTAATAGGTAAAGTGATTTAAGAGGAAGGTTTATATGTATATAACATACATAATACATCCATGCAAAGACGGGTCGTTATTTGCTTCGGACTTCCATTACAGTAGTCTAGGTTCGAACCCCACTATTATATACTATATTATATAAACCAAGGAGTTTTCTAACATAAGCGAATTTTCTGAGTGCTTTTACGGTTGCTCTGGTAAAAACTGGCACCTTTATCAAATCCCTTGACTGGCAAGAGGAACCCCTTAAATCTATTCTGTAGTACCACAGAATCAACCGCCGCGCCGTATCGGAACGCATCCACTCGCTATGCGGATCCGGCATAAGAGAGATATTTGTCTTTTTTCTTAATTTATCAGAGGAGTTAATCTGTAGTGTAACGGTACGGCTATCGCCTGTTAAGACCGTTAGCCGCGTAGGATCCCGGGTACAATTCCCAGGTCTGGCAAACTTTACCTAAATATTCTTTAGATTGTTCTGAATAAGCATTACATTAACCGGGAATGGAATGTGCCCAAAGTGGCAGTAGGCTTGCAACCTATCACATCATGAGCCCTGTACCTTGGTTAATCCTAGTATATCTACAAGACTCACGAGTCGTGGATATACTAGCACTCCTCTGCCTAACCCTTTGGGGATAATAGGCGTGAAGATACTTTTAGATAGGTAATATGAGTTTAGTTCGATTAAACAAAAATAAATCAATTATTTTGTGTTATATATAGTAGAAGATTCATAAAAAAGTCGGAAATACATATTGTATTCCGCAAACTAACGACTTATTCTATCAATAAATTATCTTAATCTGATTACTTTTTTAAAATTTTTCGTCATACTAATATTAATATTTAGTATGATAAGATAATCCCCGATTTAATAAATATAGATAGTATATAGGTATGCTGAAACATCACATTGATTGTCATAAGACTGTGACACCAAAGATCTTAAAGGTGCGTTACCTGAGTTTAACAGTTAACCCAATTTTAAACGGTACACTACAATGACAAGCACTGTTATTATCACACGATAAAAAAGACTACCGTCAGAGATAATATATACTTAAATTATAATAACTCATCGGCACATAGCGGAGTTCGAATCTGGACTAACGAAATGGAAATAGCCGTACTACTAGGCCACCGAGGTTAATTCAATTTGACTTAGTTATATATTGCCTCAATCTTACTAAGCCACACAGTCCAAAGTTTGTAAAAATGTGATGGGAAATAAGAATCAATACCTAACAAGCAATAATAGTAAGTGAAAAAACAAAAATGGCCGCCATGTTCAACAGCTGTCACGTGGTAGAGGTTATTAACCTCTTATGTATACGTATACTATCTGTCACGAGAAGGTATCAATTATGTAAACAAACGTTCAGAAGTTCCCAACATTTGGGTCAATGGAAAAAAGTATTTATATTTTTAAATATTTAATAAATTATTATTCATCCATTCCATTATACGTAAATACACAATAACAAATAACAAAAACGATAAAATTAAGGCAAAAATTAACAAAACTAACAACAGTAACAAAGTGATATCAAAAAAATAACAAAGTTAACAGTAACAAAATCCGAGATTTTAGAATAAATGAAAGATATTCGTGCGTATTCAAAAGTCGAATGACGTTTGTTTCAAAATAGCGCAAGTGGACCGAAGGTTTACGTTCCCTGCGACCGTCGCGTCCCCCTACGAAGAAACGATACCCACGAACGATAGTCGTTAAATAATATAAGACTAAATTAAAAAGGTTGTTACTTACATATAACCCGTCTATATTTCTACTTCGATTGAATATGGTCAGTTCATTATTATTTCTCAGTATTAATATTTACTTTGTAAAAGAAGTTTGTTTACGTAATTTATAGCTTCTCATGACGGGTACTTTAGACTAAAATGGTTGTTTATACTTTCATTAAATGCGATTAGTTTTAATGTATTCAAATTAAATTTTATAAAATTATCTTTGCGTACATCTATCACTACCATGTTGGAGAGTTCAACTAAATGTGTCCTTAGTTTAAAAATCAATGGAAGTAATCTTTTACCAGCACGTCATCACATTAATCGCTACCATCTTAGCGAATAATAATCTTATACATTCAACGCTACTCATATTACTCACTGTAAGTTGTCGCCCGGTGGTGCCCGCACTAGGGGCACCTGTAGTGAGCCCCGAGCGGCGACTCCCCCCTCTCCCTCCACTGCTAGAGTATCAGCGAACACTCTTACTTCATCCTTGGACGCGTGGAGAACGCTAGCTCCCTTAGCATCACGAATGTCAAACACTTGCCCACTGCATTCAAAAGCCTCTCGTTCTGTAATACAGAAATGTGCGTTTATATGTTTGTTACGAATTAATTGCTGAATGAATAGTTGCAATATTTAAGTTATATAGAAATACTATCTGCCTCGGCGAACTTCGTACCGCCCGCACTTGAAAAATAGATGTTGGCCGATTCTCAGACCTACTGAATACACATATAAAATTTGATAAAAATCGGTCAAGCTGTTTCGGAGGAGTACGGTAACTAACATTGTGACATTATATAATATATTAGATATTAAATTCAATTTTAGTTGAACGAATATAATGTAAATAACTAGCTGTATCGGCGAGTATCGTACCATGCGCAATTACAGGTATGAAAAACAATTTTGACCGATTTTACCCGATATGCACACAAAATTGCATGAGAAAGGAACGGAGCGAGATAAGATATCCTATCGTCTCCTGGTTCTAAGCTACCTCCCCGCCAATTTTTATTCAAATTGGTTAAGATATTCTTGAGTTACAAATAGAGTAATTAAAACAACAGTCATTTATGTGTATATAAAGAGCAGTCTTATTTTTTATAAATGTTCATATATAAAAACCTTGTCCTGACTAATTTGACCAGTCAATACTTGTACAACATTATTAGGAATTTTTGTCTGTCTGTTTGTACCCGCTAATATCTGAAACGGCTGAACCGATTTATACAGGTCTTCCACTGGCACTTAGGCTACTTTTATTTTAGAAATTTTATTTGAAAAAGGTATTAAATAAAATAATTAAATAAAAACGAGGCTAGTAAAACATAACAGCGGTCTTTCTTTATGTGGTATACTTACTTATAACGAGTTTCGCTTGTTCCTCACTTTCAGGATCGGTGACCACGATTGTGAAATTTCGATGGGAATGTAGAACGATGGGTTGAGAGGGCTGTGATGATATCTTCGAAGCAATGAGATCGTTGTCAATCCAAGCCTGACCGTCTAGGCGGATACCATCCTTCACTATCGTCATAGGACCGATTCCAGCCTGAAAAATATTTAATAACGAATGAAATTAGCGCCGGAGAAGTTTGCTGTACCTATAAGGTAGAGTTTAAATTAGCTGTTGTCACAAAGTTAAAGGTAGGTTTTTTCTCTGTGTTGATCCGAGTTCCCCTTGTTGAATAGACTATCTGCCTCCCTACCAGGCAGCTTATGAAAGACGAGCATAGGTTAACTGGGTCACTTCCAAGATGAACACTGGTAGTAGAGTGCACCCGAGCAACTCGCCCGGGTAGGGATGCACCGCCTTACCTATTCCTGCTGCCATAATGACATTGTCGTGTTTTGGTCTGGAGGTTAATGACCAGAAGTTTTGCACATCAGCTGTACCAGTCCGATTATAGACAATGACGCACCTACGTCTATAGTGTATATAGCACACGGTTGTCTGTTACTATTAGGAGACTCGTGTGCTTGTAAATAAAAAATCGGATAACGAACATTTTATTCTTAACAAGAACATACTATAGTAATAAATCAAAAGAACTTACCGTCGTCAGTTTCAAAGTGCATATTATCCAAAGTGTCAGTGCTATGTTTAAAAATACTAATATCATTAAAAAAACTATGATCCCATAAAGTGTGGTGCGTTTCCATCCCCTGGTCATCCATAAGGGGAGGCGAGACTTCTTAGTAGTCTCTGGGACTGCATTCGGTGGAGGTTCACCAGTGGGCGTGCAACCCCAGCCGTGGATACCTTCATTGGGAGTATCTTCCACTTTCATTATGCTTCAGCTTGTCAAAATGTCTGTGAATAAAATAGTCTCTTTTAGACGACGGGTTTAGTACGAAAAACCTTAAAATTAGAAGATTTTTGCAAATTTTAAGTAAATCAAAAAATGATATCGCCGTCTCCATATTTCCAAATTTGTAATCAGGTTTTTGAAAATTATTTTAGATAAATTAATTATTTTTATATACAAAAATATAGATTCAAGGATTGCTAATTTTGTATTTTTTCAAATTTAATTGGTTTTTAGTGTTTAGGTTAGTCTTTTTTCTTTCTTTATTAAAAAAAGTTAAAGACTTATTCTTAAGACTTCATCCGTTATAGACTACACTTTCATCTCAGATAATCATCTTCAATCAGTAAACTATACTATATTATAATTATAATGCATTTGTAATATATTAATACAAGACATATAAATAATGATAAAATATTGGATGATATCATTTACATTTTTAACCCCTTATATTATTATTTTTTATTCTGCGAGTAAATTAAAATAGATCCCCACTATAATAGAGAATATGCATGTGATTTAGATATGGCTCAAAAAAATAACGTGTAATCTTTATTGTTGAAGAAATATACCCACATAAATATTTTTGCCAATATTTAAGTTTTTACTACTAAAATTAATCCTTTAAAAGTAGTATTTTGGAAATTCCCTCGCAAATTTCGAAAAGGTCACAGTCACGGTCTAATGTCAACGCCATGTCAATTGATATCCTTATTTAGGCATTTTTGGGCATAATTTGAAAATTTTCGCACATAGGGACAAAACAATATTATATATATATATATATATATATATATATATATATTATGAAATTAATTAAATAATAACACTTCACTTAATTTAACTTCGTTGACAAATTGTTGTTCTCACTTCCCGGTGGACGTTGACGTCACGATAAAATGACAGTGTGATGATACTTTGGATAATTTTTTTTAGCTTATTTATCACTATTTTGAAGGTCTTATATATTTTTTCAGTTATATAATTACTTGAAGTATTGTTTAAAAAAATAATAAATACACGTGCATATTCCTTATTGACAAGCGACGCGACGCTGCGACGAGGTTAATGAACTTTCAGTTTTCATAATATTAATATGTTGTTCACTCCTCCCCGCACCCCTCACCACATGAATAATTATCGGTATCATCGTGTGAATAAATTAATTATTCAAAAATAATTATTATTTCATCCGAATAAATTTAAAAATTATACTTGAATAATTTTAATATTTGTTCGTATTCACTAATTTATTTTATCACATATTTATAATAACATTATTCAATGATAGTTTTATTTTAATAAATAACTTTGTATTTATGATTTATCGATTTATTAGAAAACGTTTCTTGAACATTCATCATAGATTCAAGTCATTAACGGTAAGCTACTTAGTAATTAAAGCAATGTATAATAACAGGAACCAGAATAGAGTAAAGCACCGCTAATGAACACCGCAGGAAGCGAACAGTATAATGAATATTTGTAACACAAACCTTTCGAAAAACGCTTCTTAAATAGCCCGAGCGCTGGTAACATTGTGACTAGGAAATATTCCTTTCAAACCCGAAAGGCTTAAAAACTGACGGATATTATGCAGTGAATAGAAAAATCATAAAGTATAAATAAATAATAATAAATAAATATTTCTGGACAAATTACACAAATTGATCTAACCCCAAAGTAAGCAAATTATATGCTTGTGTTATGG
>DVZL01006170.1:0-11539 GCA_018236625.1 Lasaia peninsularis
CGCCGGCCGATATGTGTCGCACGACTCGCACGGCGAAACCGCAGGGGAGGGGAGTGCACATCTATGAAGCAGGTTGCCACGCGGCTCATATATTATTATAAAACAAAATCACTTTCTCTATCTATCTCTATGTATGCTTAAATCTATAAAACATAGCAACGGATTTTGATGTGGTCTCTTTTAATAGACGGAGTGATTCAAGAGAAAAGTTTTTATGTAAATAACATGTAGGTATAGTATACCCGTGCGAAGCCAAGGGGGGCCGCTAGTCTAGTTTATAATCAGCAACTTCATCCCCCCTTACTTACTCTGCGCCATGTTTACAAATTACTCACAAAACACGATTGCTATAATATATTCAACTCAAGATTTTGCGCAGTATATAAAAGTGACATAGTTTGACATTTTTTAAGTTAAAAATTAATCAAGACGATGAAGTTTGGAGCTGAGAAAATTTTTGCAAAATTGCTGCTCAATACGTTTTTAGGGTTTCGTGCCCAAAGGGAACAAATGGAGCTCTATTATTAATAAGACCTTGCTTGTTCATGCCGCCATAATCTAACCTCCGGAGTGGAACACGATATGGTTATAGGATATATGAGCTACCTAGTAGGGAGACAGATGGTCTATTCTACACGAAGGACCCGGATCAACACCGTTTAAAAACATGTATATGTTAAACGAGAGAATTATTTTATACTTGTAGTAATAATGAATGTCAAATATAAGGATTTTCTATGGGGCTAGTTTGAGTAACTTTGACATATTTCTTTACGAGAGTAAACAAAAATTAATCTTATTTTTTTATTGTTTTAATTTTTCAAGTTTTAGGGTTCCGTACCCATTGGGCAAAAAATGGAATCCTACTACTAAAACTCCACAGTAGGTACGTCTGTCCGTTTGTTTGTTTGACTATTAGTCGTCAGGCTGTATCTCACTAACAATGATGAGACAGATAAATCACAGTTGATGTATTTCTGTTGCCGCTATAACCAAAGAATTCAAATAACAGAGCAAAATAATTAAAAAAATTCTTACATAAAAGAATCGTGTTTTTTTACCGTTTTTATAATGGTACGGAAACCTTTGTTTGCGAGTCCGACTCGCACTTGACGGTCGGAATCAAAGAAGAGGTTGAAGAGTAAAGATTATACTATAAACTAAAAAAAATTCACAGCGTCTGTTATCTCCGAAGGGGTAGGCAGAGGTGTGCTAGTATATCCACGACTGGTAAGTCTAGTAGATATACTAGAACACCCACGATTAGCCAAGGTACCAGGGCCCATGATGTGATAGGTGACAAGCCTATCGCTACTTCGGGCACATTCCAATCCTGGAGAATGTAACACTTACTCAGAATAATCAGAAAAACATTAAAGAAAAGTTATCCGTCCTGGGAATATACATACGTCATACACACACTATCATTACATGTTATAAAACAAAGTCACTTTTTTCGTCTGTCCCTATGTATGCTAAAATCTTTAAAACTAAGCAACGGATTTTGATTAGGTTTTTTTATATAGAGTGATTCAAGAGGAAGGTTTTTTTTGTATATAACATGTATAGCATACCCGTGTGAAGAAGTTAAATTGCAACGGCTTATATACCTATATAATTGAAAATTAATAAAGATAGTTTTGGGGAACGACCTTGATTGCTAAAACTTAATGTAAAAACGTCTAGAATTATTAAATAAAATTAGAAAACGAGATAAACATCATACTTTATTGGCATAACAAAAATAAAATGCTATATTTATCCATGTTAGCGTTTTGTCACTTTATGTTAATTCATATCTCTATATCAGAAGAGAAAACTGTTCTCTATGGTCGCATTCTAGGCTTTCATTGCACACGAATGGAAACTAAATTGGCTATATAAGTATTGTAACAATAAATGTGTAACTTAGAGACTAACAACAATAAACAGTATGTTTTACATACATCTATATATACGGTTTGTTATAACACTTATAACTCGAGATCTGCTGGACCAATTTTCATGGTTTTTTGATTCGTTGGATTTGTCTCTGCCCCGAATAATAGAATAAATACATCTTAAAATAGTGAAAACTCGATAAGTACATAATTATGAAAGATTAATCATTTTCAATAAATGTTAAGTACATGTCAAACGTTTGTTGTCCATACTGTAAAACACTGTAAGTAATGATTAACATTTCTATATGCGTTCAGAAATGTGTTTTGTGTAACGTATTTAAAAAGGGTGAATAAACTATTGTCTGTATTTTTTTTGAAATTAATTTAAAATATTGAAAAGTACATAAAGCAGATACATAGAAGTTCCTCAAATATTTAAACGTGCTTTCAGAAATAATTATAAATGCTTAACATTTACGCGAGCATTCAGAAATTTATTTTGTGTAAATTAAAGTTTCTATTTCCGAAAACAATTTCTAATATTTATTCTACAGGTTAGCGAAGAAAACATTTGTGTACTTTTATAATTTTTATTTCCTTTCTATATATATTATTCATCATAATAAATTATTTTATATATCTATCTAAATCAATATTTATTTTGGATTATTGTATTTTCTTCACCAAAGCCAAACTCAGTTCAGCTAAAAGGTTACACGACATTCATTGACTATTAGGCGGCACGAAGTTCGCCGTGTCCTCTAGTTTTATATATTCACACAATTACCTTTATACCTGCTACTTTTTTGCCTCCCTACCAGGCAGTGGATCTGCCTTTCTTTATTCCTGCCGCCACAATGACACGGTCGTGTTTCGGTTCAGAGGGTAACGGTAGCTGGTAGACATGCACATTATGCCTAATATCCTGACCACAAGACAGTGATCCACCAACAACGTTTAAGGTGTGTATAGGCCGCGGTCGTATGCAGGGATTTTTTTAAATGGTATCCAAATTTGCACACAATTTTCAGAATCAGTAGCATAACCGATTTTTCAAATAAAAACAAAATATAAAAATTTAGAAATATTGAACTATTTCATTCTCTAAAATATAGAAATCATTGACATTGCATAGTTGATTAAGAGAAATAGCACAACGTAAATGTCATTCGTACAATTAATTCGCACACAAACATAAAACTCGGGAGAAACAGCGCTGTCAATGATTTACGCGGAAATCACGCAGTTATTTCAATATTTTAAAATAGACGTAATTAATTAATTATGAGTGATTTTAAATGTTTGACATTTTTACGTAACATGTTTTTATGTCTAGAATATCATAAAACAATTTGGATACACTTTGAAAAAAATCCCTGTATATATATACAAAAATTGTTCTTTTAAAGGTATAAGATAGATAAAAAGTATAATATATGTATACTAACATTTTAACAAGCTTAAAATTCGGTTTCTGACAACCAAACAATAAACATGACATGCTCAAGTTTTACAACACTATGACGTCACAATCATATGTTAAGTGTCTATGTTTTTGATTATATCATTTTGTCAACAATTTTATTGTCACAGAGGTTCCCATAATGGAGTAATACATCATTATTTTAAGTGCACTTAATCACAACTTGCAGGTTTGACAAAAGGTTTTCATGTTTCGAAGTTATAGTCTGATTACCTCGACGGTTGAGGGGTTGGCGTACTTGCCTAACGCAACAGACCAACCGCAAGATTCGTATTTGATTCCAGTTGAAGGCAGCCATTTGAGTGATGAACATAGATATCTGTTTTTCTGTGTGTCTTTGTTTATTTTTTTTTTCTAATATTTGTTTTCGTATCATTGACTAACATCCATAATACAAGTATGTGATTTTTTTACTTTTGGGTTAGATTAATTTGTGTAATTTGTCCAGGGATATGTATTTTATATTATATTTTAACAAAAGTTCAAAGCTCGAGGTCTTATAACTCCATTGGGTACGAATCCTATTAACATTATTAACGCTAAATATTGTATGGATGGATCTGTTACTCTTTCTCTAAAAAACTATTTAATGAAAATTTACAATTATATTAATAAAATATAATAAGATATAGGCTACTTTTTAACCGACTACATTAAAAAGAGGGTATGTTTTTACGCTATAAGTATTATAAGTCGGAAAAATTCTGCGTTTTGACAATTGTATCCTTGCATCCTATACTATAATCATATATTATAATTCTCCTAGGTCTAAAACCTTAAAAAGCTTAGTCAATTGCTTTCCCATCAACAAGCTCGTAAGCAAGCATCGTTAGTCACTAATATCATTAGACTATACAGAATTGTGGTGATTTGCTCAGATATACACCATGTATTATTTATGCCGCTTTAACGCTAGTGCTCGCCGCTGTCGTATATCAGGAGAGTGTGGAAAATCGGTAAACTTACCCAAGTAATAAGTAAATTGGTCCCGATCCTCAGTGTCGAATAAACCATATGCTTACCTATTACTTACCTATTACTTAGGCAGCTCGTAATAAGCAATCATAGGTTGACTGGGTCAATATCAACGAAACCACCTATGTTAGGTTACCCTATGGGTAGGGATCCTCACCTATTCCTGTCACCATATTGCCATTGTCGTCTTCCGATCCGGAGGGTAGGGTAGCCCGGTACACGTGAATGTTAGGCCTAACATCTCAGCCACTTGAGATCAGCGTCACACCTATAACATTTATGGTGTCTCCTATTAGGATAGCCGTGTGCTTGTTCGCCGTCTTTTCCTGTTAAACAAAACTAATAACTTTTCTTGTCTCAAGTCAAACGTGAGTGTACTAAATACACCTTTTCTATAAATAACCACTTTCGTTCCCGTATTATACGTTTCGAAATCATTGTTTAGATTTATCTTACCTTATTTGATTAAGATAGACGTGGTTGTATTCTAGTGTTTAGCACAAAGGGTAATAGCTTTAGTCATGTTTAATGTATTTGGCAGAAACAAAGCCTCGGGTTAAGCTCATATTTAGTATTTCTGTTAATATATCTCGTACTTAGGAGCTGTGTGTCTGTTATCTCGGAAATTACGAGGAAACTGGGGTTGTATGCTGACGGAAGGATTGTTTCCATAATAAGGTTCTTCCTCAATCCTTTGCTCGCTTCTAAACCTCTAAAGATATATTACGTGCGTTTATATTCGCTGAAGCGTAAATGTCTGATAGAATTTAGGTAATTAGGTACGGTATAGTTTTTAAGGTTAGAAACAAAACAAGCGCATTAATAACACTTTTAAAACGAATTAGATTGACTTAAGAGAAGTTAGAAAAATTATATCGTACTAGCAGTGCCCACCATTTCATTTGCGTTTGAATTTAACTTTATAAAAGAAGCCTAAGCTATATGCCAGTGAAAGTCCCATCAATATCGGTTCAGCCGTTTGAGAGATAAGCGGTAAAAAACACAGAGAGACACGGGCAAAAATTCTAAAAAAATATTATTTCGGTATGTGTACCTTGTAAACATATATATGCGTTTAGTAACAAGCGGTTGTTTTAGTATTACATACAGACACTCCAATTTTATTTATTTGAAAAAAAAAGAATTATCCACCTTTTTTGAGACCCTTGCTAAGAGTTCAGTGACTTGAATCAAAGTGTAAAAAAAATATTCAAAAATTTGTTTCGTGGAATATACAGCGAAAAATATAAATTTTATGATTGAAGAAAAAAATGTTTCACAATGTTATATCAATAAAAAACTTTGCAAATTTGTACTTTATACAATTGTAACTTTTCCAATTTGAAGCAAGACAATTATTAAAATAATGTCTGTAAATTCAATTACAATTAGTAATCATTAATTTAAAAGCTTAAATACCATTTAAAATAACTATTCAATGATTTTAAAACAATATTATATATTATTTTTAACGAATCCGTTATGAAATCATCAATAATAGTTCATAAAATTACGATTCTTGTTTTTTTCTCGGCTATTATTGCTTTAGCCAATTATTTGTTGTCTGTAATTATCAGTGTTTATTATTAATAATGCCATACTTTAATACTTTTTGATTCCAATAGTTTTACACCTAAGGATATTTTTGATCACACTCGCTTTTACTGAAAGGTAAAGATGGCTGACTCATTTATTAACTCCCAGCCAAAATGCTGAATAGATTTCAGTGAAATTTGAAATACCAAGATAGTCTAGGCATCCACTTAAGATTCACGGGAATACACGAGCAAACTAATCGTAACATGTTAGGGTAATTCTAAAATTTAGAACCGGATCAGAACGCGGTCTCTCATTGAGAAGATTCGGCGAAAAACGCTCAGAGGGCTTGTGTTTTTCCTATTTTTTGAAATGGAGTAACGGGAAAAAATAGTTGAATTATATGATAGGTATAGACTTTTGAACTTTTCGTTTTTTATATAGTTGAACTTAGGGTATTACTTGACTGACTTTGATGAAATATGGCTTACATTTTAAGATAGGAAAAACTCGATGAAATTAATTTATTACTTCTCTAGTAATGGAGAGACAAATATATTCTATCTGAGGACGATAAGGTTGTCACATCCCTACGATAAACTATAGATTATTAAGTAAATACCGACTACCACCCAAGTTTAACCTTTTAACTGATAATTGGAAGGTTAGAGATAATTTTCTAAGCGGTATTACGTCCATATTAGCTTTGTGTTGTCCGTCACACTGACATGCTAATCAAGCGCTCTAAGTGCTACACGCCATGTGCACAAAGCGCTTAAATTATCCAAGATCGTAGTCAAGTCAGTACTCGTATTATTAACGATGACGGAACATTGATCAAGACATCGATTAGTCTTTGACCAAAACCAGCTGGCACACCGGATCAATAACCGAATTTTGGTTTATAAATTTTAGGATACCGAATATTGAAACGGAACAGACTTGATTTTATTTGATACTAGCAACCCGCCCCGGTTTCGCACGGATATGATACCATAAGGTTGCCCGGTAGATACACAAAGGCGGCCTTTCCTCCAAGTCAGTCTGTAAGAACAATACTTATAGAAAGTATAAAACCCAATATAAAATGAATGCTTTTATATTGGGTTTGATTATATTTTTGATACACAATAAAGAGTTGTTGTATTCTATGTGCATATTGTATACATACGAACCACATCACTTAATTAATATTAAATATTTAAGCATATATAGGGATAGACAGTTCTCAGTTCTTTTCGATATTTTTTTTATACGTATATCAAAACGTCATCATTATCCTAAAGTTTATCCCACTTTTTTCACACTCATTGAAGTCGCAAAGATATATTACGAAGGCAAAATTATGCAAATTTGTAATATTTTTTTATTTAATATACATATAAACCATCCTCTTGACCACCCACACTTTTTACTAAACGAAATGCACCAAAATCCGTTGAATGGTTTTAAAGATCGCAGCATACATATTAGGGACAGACGGCAGAATGCGAATTTGTTATATACCGTGTAGTGAAGACCTACTCGTATTATAATATGTTAAGTTTACCTATTTCAAGTGTCCCTTATTAAGTACCGGAGAAAATCATATTAATTTGAATATTTTCTAATTTTCCTCTATTAGTATACCACTTGAGGAATATACACGTGTTTTCTAATCAAGCGCCCTTAACACTTATAGGTACGTTATTTGCAAAGTACTTAAATTGTACGTAAAATCGTTTCTACAGTCAATATTATAAATGTTAACGGATTATCAATTATTCTAGAATCTACTAGAACATATTTATATGATGTGAACGAAGTTCCATATTTGGTATCATTAGTAAGTCTACCACCGCCATCTAAACTTGTTTTAAGTTATTGCTATCTTATTTGAATGTTAGTAGAAGAAAGAGACAAAAGACTTTTAGTCCTGTCAAATTGGATCGAAATATTACAATTCTATTGAAATTAAGTCTATACATCGGAATATTTCGAATAAAAACCGTACATGTACCTATATTATGTTCTGACTAAACTATGATTGAAATGTTTTATCTCTTTTATTTTATATTTCAATGGAAAAAGATAGCAAGTGCTTGCAATTAAATTGTACTTAACTAAATCCAATTTATTATTTTAATTATTTGTTTTTTCCAAAATTAATGTAATAATTTAGAAAGTAAATAATGGCTTATATTTAAGCTCTTTACAAGTAAGATTTTTGTGTAAAAGCTTTTTGTTAAATAATAACATAATATCTTCCAAACACAAAATACTTTTACTACAGCCAAATAAAATATTCAAGTAACCTATGTTAGCTATTATTTTAATATGGCTTACATTATACGTAATATTCTGTAGGCCTTTTTGTTATATTTACGATCTCATAACCTAGGGTCTAGAATATTAGGTTTTTGTATTTATAGTTGCAACATACGAAATGTGGTTAAAAAAATTCTTATTTTTTTATTTTTGTTCTGCCCGCGAAAACAATACTAGTAACGCCCTCTCTTGATGCTTTGTAGCAATGCGACAATATTGAATGTTTTGAATGAGTGGTGTACGCATGAGTGGACCAGCTTTGTAATGCTCTCTTTACTTCAAACATTTTTTTTATTCATTTATCGACATTGAAACCGGCGATTTAATTATCTATACAAATAATAAAATTGGAGTGTCTGTATGTACTTAATATTAAAATAACCTCTTTTTACTAAATACATATTACTTATGAATGTTTACAAAAATACCAATGTTTACAAATAGGTATTACCAAAATAGTATTTTTTAGGATTTTTGTTTGTCTATCTTTCTGTTTGTTTATACTTATTGTTGTAATAAATTTTTTTTCTATATATATCAATGTAAATTTGCAAGCTCCAGCAAATTATATCTACGTTTTTTATATTTGACAGTCATATAGATAAAGTTAAATCCTCGCTATGAATTACAAATGAAAAACGCATGGACCGAAATGGACCGCTGATTCGAACCCATTCATGCGGGTATATCGATATCGGAGCTATTAGACCCCTGAGGCGACCCAATCATAGGGTACACTGCTAATAGTAAAACACAACTTTATTCCCTGTAGGAAAATGAAAATGATTTCAAAAACAAATAACCTGACAGTGCAAAATGTATTTTTTTATTTGTATCTAACTAGTTGACCTCACAAATTCGTCTGCCTTTTTATTTAATTATTTTATTTTACACATTTCTAAAACCAAATTATAAAATAAAAGTAGCCTAAACCTTTCCTTATTAAATTAGCTGTCTACCAGTGAAAGGCCCGTCTAAATCAGTCCAGAGGTTAGGTGGTACAAACAGACGGACAGACCGACAAAAATTTTAAAAATACTATTTCGGTATAAGTACCTACCTAGTATGTAGACATATTATGCATTACAGACACGACTTAGGAACCTTCACGAAAAGAGCATACTTATTAATTAAAGGTCGACAACGCACTTGATACTTCTGGTGTTGCGAATGTTTGTGGGCGGCGGCGATCACTTACCATCAGGTTACCCACTTGCCCGTTTACCTCCTCCTATATAAAAAAATACTTAAAAGCGTTTATTTTAATATTACATACAGACATTTCAATTTTAATTATTTTTCTAAAATAAAATCTTGTACCAAATCTGAAAATACATAGATAGAAAAATTGATGCTATAATGAGCTGTGATAAAGATAATTAAAAAAATATGACTCCAAAACTTCCGCCGCCATGCAGAGCCGCCATATTTTTGTTTCAACCTCCTTCTGAAGGAGGAGATTCTCAACACTTCTTTATGCTGTTTCATGTGTTTGTTACGCTGTTTGTTCCTCATTCAATATCAATATTGTTGATCTTTTTGTAAGCTAGGTATTTAAAACTTTTAAAAATTCCTATATCAGCACGTTTGAAATAAAGATAAAAAAACTGTCTAACTAGACGACATAATAACGAAACAGAAATCGTTTTTTTTTTATTTTCGTATAATTGATCGTTCGATCGTTTTTCAGATAAACTAAAGAAACTTAAAAAACAAGTAACCCCAATCGAACCTAGAACCTTATTGGATAACGAATACTCTCGTCCACAAACGCATAGCAGCGTATCAATACTGAAACAAAAATATTATATCCCCCAGCGTACGACAAAAACAGTTTTGGGTAAATCTCCAAATATGTAATCAGATAACGTTATTTCAATTTATCCTGATTGAAACAAAATATACATATGGAACTGACGTCCAAAGAACCTTTCCGAACAGGATATTGTCTTTCGGAAACGTCCCTAGCAAAGGTAAAAAGGGATAATGATTTAAATAAAAAACAATGAGTCGTTTCATTCAGTGTTGCCCCATTTGGTAGGGTAAAATATAGGGGTTAACCCTTGTGAAAATGGAGGAAAAAACGGTTTTGGAAGCGATAAGGGGTAATTATATAAAAATAAATAGTCTATTACATCTTTATCCGATCATCTCGTTGGTCTAAGGGTTTTGTATATACACCTGCCGTCTCCACGTTCGATTCTCGACGGGAATTTGCGTAATGAACATAGACGTATGTTTATCCGAGTCTGGGTGTGTAGCAATTTTATTCTGGTAGATATTTTTAACATCCATAACACAAGCATAATTTTCCCACTTTGGTATTAGATCAGTTTGTGTGATTTGTCCAGGCATATTTATTATTTATTAAGTATTTATTTTAGTTTCTCTGCATATTTAAATGTTTTCTATGTAACAGGACTATGTTCAGGACTATAGGGATAGAAATATCCTGGAATTGTCTAACAATATAGCTTGTTGTGGTTTGAGGATTACTGTTCTTCTACGAAGCCCCAACTTCTGTGAATAACGACCAAGAGATATTGGTATTAGTCCGTTGACTGAAATAACCACTGGTATGATTTCAGTTGATGTTATCTACCACGTATCTAAAACCTCATGCGCTAAATACAAATATTTTGTTCTTTTGTCAGTCCCGGCTTTGACCAGATTTTCGTCAAAGGGGATTATTGAAGTTATTCGTTAATATTTCTATACTAATATTATAAAGAAGAAATATTTATTTGTTTGTATTGAATAGGCTCCGAAAGTACTGGACCGATTTCAAAAATTATTTTACCATTAGAAGCCGACATTTTTCTTGATAAACATAGGCTACTTTTTACCGCGGGTAAATGCTTAATTTCTACGGGGAAACGGGTAATAGTCTATCTATGTCACAGAACTAAGCATCATATGTTGATAATTGTAGAGTTTGTGAACTTGAGAGTTGTAGAGTCAGGCGTGTAAAGTAACAACTTGGCTCTAAATGAGTTCTGATAACTTTTTGACAATGCGAGCCATGAGATCTTCTAATAAACATTTTACACGATAATTTAAACGCCGATTTACGAAGAATCGATTTAAATTTTAACATTGTCATCAAGATACACAAAAAAAGGTTTCTATCAAATTTCCAGAGGTTTCATCACCAGCTCCTGAGTTAGTGGCAAATTGATCACCCTGAAAATATTTAAAAAATAGAATATTGATTAAGAAATTTTAGAATACAGTGAATATTTATTTATTTATTTATTTAAATTCTTTATTGCACTAAATTATGAACTTAATGACAATAAGCATTTTCTCCCAGTTTACCCTGGGTAGTGGAGACAAAACAAATATGGCTGGTGCA
>DVZL01006171.1:0-11538 GCA_018236625.1 Lasaia peninsularis
GAAATAAATCATTTAAAACATTTGAAATCGTTATAATTGTTTTATTTTATTAGTAACACCTAACCTTAACAACAGTAACTGTAGTTCTCGATCGCAATGCGTATCGGCGTAGTGGTACGGTAATGCATTATGTTGCCATGGTAGGGGTCCTAAGCTGATCACACGTAAAATGCCGCTAGATGGTGTGCCTCTGACGCACACGTACACATATTGCATAAAATACCTAAAACCGACTAGCGTCGAAATCGTAGTGCCCCCTTAACCTATGCTCCAGTGGCCCGTTAACCTAAGCTCCAGTGGCCAGTTAATCTATGCTCGCCTCTTACCAGCTGCCTGATAAGAAGGCAGATAGTCAATTCTACACAGGGAACCCGGACCAATACGGGGAAAAACCTTTTTGAAATAACGTTAGTTACATTATTTCAGGAATAAGCCTCTTCTGATATATTTGTAAATTATTTATATATTTTTAATTTTAATAAAAACCATACACAAAGTTTCACAGATATAATTTCATCTGTTTTGAAGTGAATATGTAACTAGATGTTCTTAGAATATATTGCGCGATTGCCGCGATCTTTAATGAATAGCGACATCTATTGATCAAGTCATTCAGAATATTTAAACATTAACATTATTCTATGTTTTATATCTTTGAAAATTCAATCTGTCTATCTATCACGATTCACGAAATATAGTCTAGATAGTCTTTGTTTTTCAGGTACGGAAGCTAAAGTAATCACGGTGTAAGCACCAACCAATGTCCTAGAAACATACATGGGGACATATGTACATGAAAACGATTTAAGTTTAATCCATTTGCAAACTAACATATTTCCATTAATTAAGCGTAAAGAAGCACGCGCATCGAATCGGCCATCCGAGTGGACGATCGACCGGAAATGACGCAGAAAATTGCTCAGCCGCCTCACATGGACGCAATATCCTACGACGACTTCCAATTATGCAGATTATCTAGCCGACGATACTCTTATTACAATGTTACTTACATAAGTGTACTTACTCCCCTGTGAGCTTAAGTTTCATTTGCCTTTTCAATTTAGAGTCAGGTAATCGAAGAGATGGGGCCTTTCTCAATGTCTTTTGATTTTCCTGAGCTAAATAATAATAATATTAGATTTTCAAATAGCATACAGGTTTTATGAGATTCGGCACTCGATACACTCTGCCTTCCATGCAAAAGATCAAAATAGTTTAAAAGATAAACTACAAATTTTACTGAAACGTCCGAATCTATACAGTTTCCAAAAATGTTTTATCGATTAACGTTCAGATTTCAATGGCGACCTCTGATACACTCTTTAATCTAGTTTAATTTTATAGTACATTTCAAAAAGCTTCGTAAATAGTTCGCTAGATGGTGCTGTATTTAATGTGACGTCTATAGATCCGTGAATCAGTAGTGGGAAATCAAAACATTGAAAAAAAATAGACAAATTGATGTGAATATTAGGTGGTTGGGTGGTTTAAAGTTAATGCCAAAATTAATGAAGACTCATATCCTCAAAGGGGTATGCAGAGTCACATACCACAATAGTGTAGTGTAGTGCACTCACGATTAGCCGACGGAATTCGGTCTCATGATATTGGGCACAAATCCAATCTCAGACATTTTACATAAACTAAAAAACCTCATAGAACAATTACCCTATCTACCAAATGAACCCTCGACCACCGAAACGATATAAATTTCTGTAACATAACATTCGATGCATAAACAGTGAATGAGTCTGAATCCTTGTAGGACAGCGGTTCGCCCAATAGCTTCCTTGAATACCGCAAGGAGATCTCACAGATGTTTAGTAAATGCATATGTGAACCGAAGGGCAATCTGCATAATGAAGTCGGAGGTTATTGCGCGGATCGGACCAAGTCGGCAATTTCCCGCCTCAATTGTTATGAAGCTCGGCTAGAACACCGACTTAGCATTGATTCTCGAATAGTTAGAAACTCAATTGAAATTCACCAAGTGATATTAATAAAAAAATACGTTATGCGTTTTGTGGTGAAATTTATAAGTATTGGTAAATATTTTAAGTACAAACATGCCTTACTTATTAAAAGCCCATTATGAGAAATCATATCGTGATAGTATGTAATTATATATTTAAGTATATGTGTATTTATTTTATTTCTTTCACAATAATTATATTATGTATTGTTTATAGACTATTTGCACCAATGCCTTTGCATACCAATCAATATAAGCTAGTATGTATATTATAAGAACAAAAAGATATTCTTCGAAATGTGTGTGTATTGGTTTACAAAAATGTTTTCATACATTCATTAATATATTCATTACTTCATCCGAATGTTTTTCATTTTAATTTTATTTAACTTCTTTATTTAAGGATATGCATGTATTTTTATTGCATGTGTGTAAAGCTAATTCATACCTGATAAAGAAAAAAAATTAATAGCTTATTAATTATTATTAATAGCAAAAAAAACTTTTTAAAAAAGCTTATATTATTTTTCATTTGATACCCATATTGTAGAAGTACTTTAAAAACAACTATTCCGCCATCTTGGTTGATCCGCCGTTTGAATTTAGAATGTCATATACCTTATCGTGCATTGTCATTAAAACTAAACGTGTATACAAAATTTCAGCTCAATCGGATGAAAATATCTAATTCAATATAATAAGATTCCACCCGAATATACATACTTACATACATACAATGCAAGTTAAATAAAAGCTTTTAAAAATACCAAGTATATACTTATGATGATAGTTGTAGTAATTCTTTTGCACGCTAAGCATACCTGATAGCATATACCTGAAGTAAGTCTAACTTCAGGTATATGCTATCTTTTCCAATGAAATAGAAAACGAAAAAGATAGAACGTTTTAGTCATGTCAATTTAATCCGAACACAATGGCTTGTAATCGAAATATTCTGAGTCCGAATATAGACTAAACGTGTGTAAAAATGACACGCACAAACTATTTTGACAGGAATAAATTCTTTTATCTCTTCTTTTACTTGCGTTGAATAAGGATAGCGATAACTTGAAATAAGTTTAGTTGGCGTCATCAGATTTGCCAGCACTGTGTTCATTTATGCTGTTAGTAACGTTCAGAAAGTATAAATTGCATTGCATTACCTTTATTTACACATGAATCAATGTATAAAATATGACTTTTTAGATAACGAAATGACAACATAAAGATTAAGTAAATGCACAAATTATAATTTTCTATTATTTTCATCTTTTTACAGAAATAAAGTGTTAGATTTTTGGGGCTAACTGAGGGTTGAATCGTTTTCGCGACACAGGGCAGTATTTCACAAGAATAAAACACAAAAGTGGACGAATATTAGTCGTGAGGACGTTTAGTTTTATGTTTTTTTAGCAGTAATTTATTAAAAATTTTATTTTATTTGAAATTTTTAATCAGCGATACTAATATTCGTCTATTTCTAGATTATATTTTGTAAATTATGCCCTGTGTCGTGAAAATGACTTATTCTACAATTAGTCCGAAACAGATTAACTATTTCTGAAAAAAAGCTTGATATCTGCCACAACCCTGACGATAAAAAGAAAAAAAAACATATGTACATGAATATCTTCACCCACATGTAAATTTTAATATTTATATTGTTGTTTCGTTATCGAAAAAGTCATATTTTGCAGATTGGTTCCTATTTAAATCAGGGATTACAAAAAAATACAAACAGTACTGTCTGAACGTTATTTTCATCATAGACTAACCCTGTATCGTTACAAACATCTATACAAATAGATACAATCGGAGTATCGGTATGTAAAATTAAATTAATCACTTTTTACTAAGTACATAATATAGGTATATGTACATATATTTTCCAAAACAACATTTTTTAGAACTCTACCAGTGAAAGTCAAATCAAAATTGGTTTTAGATATTAGCGGGAACAAACTGACAGACAGATAAAAATAGTAAAAAACATTATATTGGGATATGTATCTTGTAAACATATATATGCATTTAGTAAAAAGCGGTTATTTTAATAGTACATACAGACACTCCAATTTTTTTTATTTGTGTAAACGATGACGAGATCGGAATCGGAAGGTAATCGTTCTGTGTAAAAACTGTCGCCCTTATCTAACCTCTGCAACGTAGAAGGAAAATTAGACCCAATCCTAGATTAGGTCGAATTTGAATACACGAAATCCAGGTTCCCTCACAATGTATTCCTTTACTTAAAACTTATTGGTTCACAGCGGATATGGAGCCTGGGCTACTGAAAGATAACCTCGATATATATCAAAGATAATCACAACTCCGAACCCAAATATAAAGATAATCTTAGTATTTCATCGAACCATATAAAATAAACTCGTCATTCAAAACAATTTCTGTCATTTTAAGACAGGTGATATCCTCAAGACGATACTAAACCCTCGAATTACACCCCAATCTATGTCTGTGATTTGTCCGATATCAAATTTCCCCAAGACCACTTCACGCCGTCGTCTCTTGGCCAACATTCTTTTATACGACCGTTCGCGTTTGACATATTTCGGGGCTGGGTCGAAAGATTTTATTGACCAGTTATTATTTTATTTTATGGACATCCACTCCTTTTTCATAGGCCCTAAGACCGAGTTACGGCTTTGTAGCCCGATTATTGAAGGAAATCTTTTAGCGATTTCTAACACATTTACTGAATAGTATTTGAGGCAGTTCGATTGTCGTAAAGGTTACCTAAAGCAATTCTTTTACCGAATTCTCGGAAAATTTTATGTGATATTAACTGTAATTCATCCGGCTGAGGAAACATAATCAAGTTTATTTTCGTATTTTATCAGGATGTGTGTATAAAAACATTAAGTTCCCTATTTAAATTTTATTTTTTATTTCTAAAATCTTAACTAAATATAATTAAATTATCTACAAGGGCCCATGATGTGATAGGTGGTAAGCATTTCGCCACTTCGGGCACATTCCAATCCCAGGCAATATAATACGTACTCAAAATAATATTTAAATAATTTAAGAAAAGACTGACCAAGTAATTGAAGCTGGGACCTTACGCGACTAACGGTGTTAACAGGCGACAGCCGTACCGTTTCACCACAGAGGCGATAAAGATGAGATAAAATCAATTTTTATTAGAAACAAAATTCGAATATACTTTCGGTAAAATGGTTTTACTAGCATTAAATATGATGCACACAGTCCTACAGACAACTTGAATTATTGATAACGCCTCTGTGGTCGAGCGTAATAGGGGTCCGAACGAGGTCCCGGTTTCGATTCCTGTGTGTACATCTTGTTCGCATGAGGTTTTAGGTTCTGAAAACATAATGTTGTCTGAGATATGGCGACGGACTTTCCACGTGTCACACCATGGGACTATCGTCTATCGTCTATCGTCGTCGTCGGCTATCACTACACTACACTATCGTCGGCTAATCGAGAGTACATATAAACCTCTGCTTACCTCTCCGAGGATATGGGTATGACGATATTTTTTTACCTTGACTTAAATAATAATCCCTACTAATATTATAAATGCGAAAGTAACTCTGTCCGTCTATCTATCTATCTGTTACTCTTTCACGCCTAAACCACTGATGAAATTTGGTACAGAGATAGAGTTTACCTTGAGGAAGAACATAGACTACGCACCAGCTTATTAACTATCAATATTAAAAAGAGGGTATGTTTTTACCAAAGAAGTAGTATAAGCCCTTTGAAAGATATCTGTCTTTATAAAATAGACAAAGCCACGGATGGAAAGCTAGGATATAATAAAGGAAACAAACCGTCGAAATTGGTTCGACGTTATTGTATCGTAACAAAAATAAAGCAAACCCGTATAGTGTTGTGTTTTTGATCAAAGAAAATTACGGACGGTACAGACAACAGCGTTTGCTTTCTCCAGGATGCTCTTCAGCTCCATAAAATCCTTTTCCTTGCAACCTATCGTTCCTTACCAAATTGCGGCTGTCCCGACGCCCCCGACACGTTCAGGTAATAACACAATAAACCACTGAGAGCTCCTGGAAAAGCGATTGAGTTTTACTCGAACCTTTCGAAAGTTCCACAATTTTCTCCCCTGTCGCACTTTAAAACAAACCTTATTTTCATTACATTTATGATTGTTTTCACTCGACCGGCTCTTAGCTGCAATCGGTCAGGACGTTAGACCGCAGCAACGTTTTTCGCGGTGTACCCGCAGCCCTGCGGCCATCACTTTGTGTAATTGAAAACTCGATGTGCACTTGCACTGAACACCCGCCTACAAATAAATCTTTTGTGGCCTGGAACTGGTTTGTTTGTATATCACTGTGCATACTGAATTAACTTGCATAATTGCAATTTATTTACTCGTGTTATTGCAGAATATTTCCATCTTTTTATGGTTAAAATGGAACCCTATTACTAAGACTCTTCATCTATCTGTCAGGCTGTCTCATAAACCGCGATAGCTTAAAATTTGAAAATTTCACAAATGACATATTTCTATTGTAGTTATAAATACTAAAATTATTATTTAAGGTTTAATATTTTTTGTACATCACATACAAATATGTTATACAAAAGGCGAGCTTAATGCGTATAGCGTTATCTACTAGTCAAACTTTGGACAAAAAAACAAATAATAAAATTAGACAATAATGTATGGCTCGTGACTCTTGGCACTCAATACTCTCTGTCTACCCCTAAAAGAACCTGGTTTGAAGATATATATAATATTAACACACTTTAATTTTTTTTTAACAGACATACATCAATTTTTACATATTTCGACAAACTATGCTCAACAAAACTTTCTAAACTAGTTACCCCTTATCGCTCTAACTATTTTATCAGTTCGAATGTACAAATTTTGTACATGAATCTGTTTTGGATTGTGATAAATTATGTTTTCCAACACAAATAGTTGAATTTTCCACAGGAAATAATAGAACCCATTGAAATTCGCCAACAAACTTGCCGCAGACGTGAGTTATATTTTATTGACACACGTCATTTATTTTGACCAGATTATACGCGAACAAATAGAATAACATATTCCTGACGTAAATTCAACGAAGAAAATGATTGTTTCGGTTTGTTTGATAAGAGTTTAAGAATACGAGGCTGTATAAGTAGTTTTGTTTTGATTTTAGGCAGATAGTTATCCAACCGATTGCCTAAAAATAATAATAATCATTTATTGCAGGAAATAGTGTAACATAAAAAAAAGAACTATCCTATTTCTCCATTTTATGACGTACAATAATTGCACAATGTGTCAAAATTAAAAAATAAAAATTAATTTAAAAGAATCGTTGCGAATCTTTTTCGTTTCCGAGATTCTACAAGTAAATTTTAGTTTAAACTTAATCTATATTTTTGTTCACTTAGATGAAACAACATTGCAAAATATAAAGTCCTTAGCACTTTAGTGTTCTAATTATTTATTCCACAAAACAATCAGCATGAAGTATGCAAAAGAATTCACAGACTTCGCTAGTAATTTTTTATGATGAAACAGAAAATAGTTACAGACTCACTAAAAATATGCAATTTGATTGTAATAAATTTAATTAAACTTTCACTCCTTTTGCTCGGTCACTGTTAATTAACGAATAATTCACGTTATTCAACAATTATTCATGTAGAAACAAAACATTCAACAAACGAATAATTGGCCGGCCTTTGTTTACCGCATTTTATATGTAATACGAGGCAAAAAATTAACGTGGCTCGTGCAGCCAACAGGTTATTTCTGTTACCAAAATGCTTTGTTTTACGTAATTGTTTCGAGTTCTATTGGAGTAGCGTTGGTTTATTTAAACATTACCAACATTTTATATTTGTTTTCAAATAATCTTCAACCGTTTGAATGTAATGAATGAAAACCCTTTTCTTTTTTAGAATTTTAAGCAAAATTAAACCTATGTAATTAAGCTGTACTATTGTTTAACCGATGCAAAAAGAGGCGTTATAAGTTTGATGTATCTGTCTGTTTGTTGAATTGTAGCTCCCGAACGGATGAAACGATCAATATAGGTAGTTTTTTTCGTATTAAGGTGACATATTTGTGAGTGTTCTTAGACTTATTTAATGAAAATCGGTTGAGCCGTTTAATAGTTGTGAGGGTGAATGTAGAGAAGGATAACCAAATGTCTGTAAACGCACGGAAAGATAATATTAATGACTTTATCTTTTTTCAATCACATTTTAACCGTTGTTGGTATTTTTTCAAAATATTAATTTTACTTTTATCAATAATTATGCAACGCTAAGCAGACCGATCGGGAATTTTATATTAAGGGTACAAAAGTCTCAAACTAATGCAGGTTTTAATTTACGACTCTACTTTGTCAACTGCTCCTTTAATTTTGATGAATAAAGAAAATTATTTATTCAGTGACGCTAGCGCTTACAGTGATTTATTCTCAAGTTAACGAACGCTTAAAAGGTATTGCAGTCCCCTTGGGTTTTCTTTTGTAATATGTAAGTAGACGGGTTTTGTGTTGGGAATTCATTTACTCGTAACATTATTAGCCTCTTATTAAATTTGTATGAATATTTGACTTTTTGAATAATATAGATAATTATAAAAGATATATGAATTTAGTATTTTATATGTTGGTCTAGTGGTAATTAATTCATAATGTGAATGTTGGTATTAGGTTTATATACTTGATTTAAATTTTAACAGCATGAGTGGCCTAGTGGTACGAGCTTCGGACTTTTATGGTTCGAATCCATGTCCAATGACTTTTTCTAACTTAAGTACATTTTCCGAGTATTCTTGCTTTGAAGGAAAACATCGTGAGTTTATTTATTTATTTTATTTAATTACAATTCTAATTTTGTTTTAAATACTTATCCGGTCTGTCTGTCTGTATGTTACGCTTTCACGCCTAAACCACTAAACCGATTTTGATGAAATTTAGTACAGAGATAGAGTGGACCTTGAGGACTAGGCTACTTTTTAACTGACTACATTTAAAAAGAGGTTATGTTTTTACGCAATAAGTATTATTATTAGTAGTAGTCAGAAAAATGTCTGCCCGTTGAAAGTTGTCTGCGTTATTAAAATAATTCACGCGGGCGAAGCCGCGGGTGGATAGCTAGTTTATTATATTAATTCGTTGTTATCACCACTTAGGTCGAGTGGATTCCGTGTCCCATATTGACACCCAAGGTCACTAGTTCGAATCCCGGGTAACTTGTTCTATGACTTTTTTCAGCTTATCTAAAAACATAACGTACCCTCCTCCTTTATGGTACGAAACCCAAAAAAAATAAATCACAAGATCTGATGCTACTGCTACCACTATTTGAAAGACGATACTAAAATATTTAAATACCATTATACCAATATTTGCGACGAAAACGAGGGATATTAAATTAATATTATCCTTATTTTTGTGTAGTATACTGTAGAAAATGAATATTACATATGTTTTTTATTTTTTCTTTGCAGGTAAGTCGTGTTTCATCTAAAGGTTTTAGTTTCCTTAAGGTAAGATGTATTGATCTTTGGCCGAACTTCTACTTCACCGAATCGAAATTCGACGAAATAAATGTAGAAACCCTGAAGGTAAAATAACAAAATGATCGTATTTTAATTCTTTGACCCGGAAGCGGGATAGTGACTTTTTTATAGGATAATAAAGAGAACAAGCACTTGGATCTCCTGATGTTGTGAGACAACTGTGGACTATTAGACACCATTAATGTAGGTAAGTCTGTGGTCGGGCTCTTATACCGTATGAGCTAGTCTACCGTCTACCCTACCCTCCCTACTTTTTTACCATTCTACCGAATGCAATCTGTGCTTGTCATTTTAAAATCCCTTCAGAACGTTATTATTTAGAATTTTAAATATCCATAAAACTCAATTAATACATTTCAAGTTATTTCCTATTTATTTTTGAATTATTTAGCTGTGCCCAAGACTCGCATTTCAATTTAATGAAATAAAAGTAGCCTAAGTTACTCCACTATTTAGTAGTGAAAGTTCCGTTAAAATCATTTTAGCTTTTTCAGATATTAGCTGGACAAACAAATAGATTCAGACAAAAATTCTAAAAATTATACTGTAGTTTATGTACTTTTGTATAAATACATAATATTCATTCGATAAAAAAGGTAATTTTTATTTTACAGACTCAATTTTATTTATTTATATTGATTTATGTTCTTTACTTAAATTAAAATAATACGCACTCTTATCCTCGAGAAGGTAATTACCTAAAATATTTTTACTTATATTCTAAAAAATATTGGAATAACTCTGGTGCGCTTGAAGTCAAAACAATAATTATTCTTTTTTGTTTCTGGTTTTTCATTATTTTTTGCATCACAAAAAAACTGACCCAATTTTGATCAGTTTATCCCTGTGAAGGACTCTAAAAAGATTAAATTTAATGCCAATTTATACAGAAAATATTGCAGAATTAAAAGTCGAATGTAGTGTTAAAAGTCTTATGTAGTATTAAAACCAAAATGTAATATACCTAAACAAGTTTGATATCAGCTACGCTTTTCGATGTAGCAAATGAACGTAGAACTGGCGTAGCATCGTAGCACTGTGGTCATTTTGTAGTAAATCTTTTAATCCCCTTACATTGGACCAATGTCATAAATTTGACATCTGTGACTTTTTATTACGACACTCGAATATGTGTATCTCCCAATGGTACGCTAAATCGTATTTTATATCCGTAATGCCCTTCAGTTCATTATTCAACACCGGATTTTACATTAGATTGACGTTAAACCGTAAAACTACGGATCTATCAAACGTTTTATTAATTTTATATCTACTTTAATGTAAATAATGGACACCAATCGATCTTCCTTGTTAACAAAAGGGAAAATGCTAATGTTCTATGAATAAGTAATTTATCTCGAACGCTATTGTTAAAAATATTTGGGAGATTTTCAGTGTACAAAAAGTTTTCGCCGTACAAAAGATCTAAAGTATAAGGTTAATATTCATATTGTGATTCCTATGTATTTTCCTTTTCAATTGATTTCTTGAAAGGTCGTAATGGTGAGGGCGTCCGTTGAATAGATATCCGACGTTTTTAGGCCCTCCATGAGTTGACGGTTCTAAAGAATTGTAAAGTACATTATTATAATTGGGTATTTGACAATATGAGTTATTAAAATATAAATTAATAATAATAGCATTGTTTTACAATGCTTTATTGGATAATTAAAAGATTAATCTTCGTATGTTATAAGGCAGCAAACAAGCTGATGTCTATCTTCATGGTAAGAGACAACTGTTGTGTATAAATACCATAGATGTTAGTGGTGTTATGGTACTTACAAATTAGAAAACGTTTCACACTGTCGAATACCATGATAATGATATCGCCAGCTAATTGTTGGTGCATATGTACCTCTGCTTACCTTTTCGGGGATATGAGCGTGACAATATTTGTTTATTTTTGGTAATAAACAAGTTTCTGTAATATGTACTGTTATACCCTGGTCGTGCAAGGGATACTGCCGATCAGCAGACTGCCTCATCAGCAGTCTGTTCCTATATATTCCGT
>DVZL01006172.1:0-11538 GCA_018236625.1 Lasaia peninsularis
CGTGACGGGAAGTATAGTTATTGTTAAGATTTCGGTGACAAATGAACCACGGATAAACAAATTAAGTAATATTACTAGACTAGAGATATTTCAAAATTGTACATGGCGCAATTGAGTTGAAAAAATACTTATTTTTTTAAGCTCTTCCAAAGTTTATTAATTATTATTTTCTTTTATGACCTTAGATTTCTCAAGGCTGAAACATATGTTGCTGTCAAAAAATCTTAATTGCTTTTTGAGGTTTGCAGAGAATTTATTATTGAAACTAATTAATCATAAAAATTGCAAGCTTTTGTCTTTAGGTAACTTTTAGATACTCTACCTAATAAAAAAAATCTAAAACTAATTGATTTTTTTTATTTGCTTCAGTAATTTTTTAATTTTTTTTATTTGGTTGAGTTTTTTGGATTTTTTTATTTGGTTTTGCTCCTACGGTGAAGTTATGAAATGTCTCTTACGTCAATTTAAATTTCCGCCATCAATATGTTGTATATTGTATCAGGTGAGTAATTGAAGCCCTCCTACAAGAAATTCTAATAATAGCTACATCCGGGGAGGTTTTCCATATTGACAGGAAATTATTAGCAAGTATATTTTACATTGCATTTCTGATGAATAATAACTAATTAAATTCCACGACAGCATCTCTCGAACGTGGTTTCAGGGCGTAACTGGGATCCAGACATCTTAATGATGAATCCACATAGTGACCGTACGCATAATTTGTAATTATTCGTTCGTAATAATTTACTGAATTTATATTAACAACCAAATTATGAGCTTAGATGGGCTAGTGGTACGAGCTTCGGACTTCCATTTCGGTAGTACAGATTCGAAAAAGAGTTTTTCTAACTTACTAACTTATTACATATTCCGAGTACTCTTCAAATAATCATCATCTAAATCATCGTGTGAAAACCCGGGTGTGCCGGATATGGCGGCAGACTTGCCACCTGTCACATTATTGGACCGTACTAGCCCTGGGTGTGCCTATGTGTGCCTCTGCCTCTGTCTTTCAGGAATAGGGGCATGATGATATTTATTGATTTAGTTTAGAATAGCAGCTGGTGGCTGAACCGACTAAACATCTCAGCTCTGCTGAAGAGCTGAGACTAAAGTACATTCCGTCCCTGATTAAATCATGGAATAGCCAAATAAGTTAGCCGTTAGCTAATTAGCTTTGTTAAGCTTGATTAATCAGCTAAGCTCACTAATTATTGGAGTAAATTTAGTGTAAATTGCTTAAATTAGACATGAATATACTACTGGTACTAGTTTTCAAGTATAGGTCTTTCACAGGAGGGAATGCGATGAGTACCAATGAGTTTTTCTCACTGAAGTACATGTACCTGAGTACTTTTACGGTAAAGAAAAACATCGTGTGAAAACCTGGATTTGCGTATTCAAATTAGGCTTAATCTAGCATTGGACTTTTGAGTTTCCCTTTTGCGATTACAGAGGTCATCCTTGTGGGTTATCGTCAGAGAGGTGATAGAATATATCAATTCTCTGACGATTTCAGTCACTCTGTAATAAGTTGAAGCCCTCGTTATATCCCACTCCGATATAATCTGATATAGAAGCATGATATACTATGACTTATCAAATTCTAGGACGAAAGAAAAAATATGTATTTCAAATTAGCCGTATAAGTTACACTCATTACGCAGCACGATTACATACAGCAAGTTTTTCATATGTAGCACATTTTTTATTTACATATCGATTTTTTTTAGATATGTTTCAATTTAAGAATTGAATTCACAAAAGCTCACAAAAGATTATACATCCAGTTTTAACTAAGAAAACTTTTATTGAAGCATTGTAAAATGTGCGCAACGTATGGTCACCCTAAAGCTAAGCTACTGCACGCTAGTTTGTATGAATAATATGTTTTATGAGATAATTAGGACACAAATTTAGGCACCGAATCAATACTAAGTAGTCTCCTTCAATAGTTCCCATTTTTAAAAAAATAAGTCTCGTCGTGCTGGGACAATGTATAAGAAAAAAAATTGTGAAAATAAAAAAGGTATGAAAATATTTTATGCAATTATGAACAACTATATACAAAAAAACCATTTAAATATCTACAAAAATTTAAATAAAATGTATATATAAAACTATTAATGGACTTTAAGAACTGATCGTAGTTAATCGCTTGAAATCACAACATGGCAACACATTTTTTTCAAATTTAGCAACAGTCTCTGTTACTAACTCTAAATATTAATTTATTCACCGATATTTTCTGAGATAAGCCTCTTATAACTTAATACAGAATCAGAAGAAAATTATAAGCGTACTAAATATGGCAGGGTTATTAATTTAAAAGCCTTTGAAGTCAGAGCAAATTCAAAATGTAAGTTTTAATACCCATTTGGAAATGTTGCACTAATTACCTCCCTTAATATCAACCGTGTCGGTTTCAGGTTTTTATTGAATTAATATAAAGAAGCTTCTCTTTGCTTACTTAGTAAGTTTCATTTTAATAGTATTTTTTGCTTAGTAAGAAATCAAAAAACAAGAAAATTTCCTGATGGCAGAAAAGCGTCATTCAAGTCTTAAATTTATTATAATACATATATACAACTTAAGACATGAATGACGCCCTCGAAGACATATTCGATTGAAACATCTTATCGGGATTGAGATAAATAAATAAAATAAGTATGTTTGGTTTGGCCCCATCATGAAATCAGTGCCTCATTTGCTTGTGATTGGCTGTTGACTGATAGTCTAGCCGCGTCGCGAGAATTTAGTTAGGTTATCGTAGAATCGTGCAAAGGTTGATCAGAAACAATGAATATTAAAAAATATTACACCTAATCAATTTTTATTCTAGTGACGCTCAGTGCATACTTACATTCAAAGAAAAACTAAAAATCTATATGAAAACGAGCGATATGTAGTTTGGCGGAACATATAGTTCAGTAGTTGGTAGACAGTAGTTTTCCAATTATAACATAGTTTTAATAAATTTATGTGATAATATATATTATTATCTTTTTTTAAAAAGCTTTTATTTAACTTGCATTGTATGTAAATATGTATGTGTTCGAGTGGAATCTTAGAATTTTTTTTTTTGCAGTAGATATCTTCACGCAACTAAGCTGAAATTTTTTATACACATTTAGTTTGGATGACAATGCACGATAAGGTACATGACACCATTCTAAATCTAATATGGCGGATCCACAAAGATGGCGGAATAGCTGTTTTTAAAGCACTTCTACAACATGGGTATCAAAAAGAAGCAACTCGATAAATAATAGAAGCTTTTTCTAAAAAGCTTTTTTTTGCCTTTTAACTTATTTATTTGTTTGTTCAAATTATTTAAAAAGATATTGAACCCATCGTTATAAACCATATTGGACCACCTTTGAAATATCACAAACGGGACACACAAATTATTATAAAATCGCTTTGTAATTGTTGGAAATATCGCGTAAATACTTAAATTAAGTCTCAGGTACTCAGTCGAATGAATAACGTCCTCCGTTTTATTATTGTTTGAAAATAACCCGGTTGGCAAAGACAATCTCTATGTGAATGTATATGAACGTAAAATACGCAAACTTTGTAATATTTTCTACGTATCTTCATGCCAAGTCCATTCCGTGTTAGGCAGAGAGTATTAATGTCACGATTATTAAAATATACTTGCGTAGCTTCTTTCTCATACATTATTCAGTCATACAAACACGCCGGTTTCAGAGACTTAATATTCTTAAAATAGTTTTATATGTTTTAGCATTACTAAATATCCTTCTTTTTGTTCTTAGCATAGTTGATAGATTTAGGCGTTTCTTTGTAGATATAATATATATTTAAAAAATATATCTTTCGTAAAAAATAAAGTATAATAAACTGAAACTGCACTCCACGACTAGTATCTATAATAGTTTTCCTGAAGACGCTTCAGTTGCGAAGCGGAACGCACGTTAAGAATAATTGCCTGGTCGAGTCACACTATATTATTGTTTGTATTTTTTATCGATATAATTTTTTTTGTTGATCCACGTAGAATGGCCAAGGACGAAAAAACACTTTCTTAATAAATCAATACAATAAAGAACCGACATCAAAATTGTTTACAGCTACACTTTGAAGTTTACATTTTTAGTACCAAATTCGCTTTCGGGCAAGCGCCGTCTGGCATTCTATTTTTTTGCGTTGCAACATGCTTTGGCAATGAGTGGCATATGCCAAACCAATATAAAGGCGGCCGTATGAAAGTTAATGGAGTACGCGTATCTAAAGGATTATAGAAAATTTTAAAACTGTCACTTTTTGTATGTTTTTGTTGTATGACCACGAGATCCAAAACCGTGTTGAAATTTTTAGCTCAATAGAAAATCTGAAAATGTAAGTAGATAGATACAAATTGACTGGAAATGAGAAAGTATAGTGATTAAGTTTGTTTTTAAGTCTATTAATTAAAATGAAAGTCAATGTAAAATTTATTTCTCTAATACCTTGAAATTTTGTATTTAGGGAGTTTCGGGGGCGCCTAATCGATCCAGCTAGCCATTTTCAATAACCTATCCTAGGCTTAAGAGTTTTCTTGCTAAGATATTTTTATAAATAACAGTGGTTGCCGCGTTACGGTAGCCCTATCTCTTATCGTTGATAGGTTATTGAAACGGTCATTAATCGTGTTTTCATTGAATTAAAACCTCCTATAATATAATCAGAAAACGAAACTAAATTTCGCCACTATTCGCGAAGTCAAAGTAGCTCGGTCGGGAAATCGGGGTCTTAAAACGCCTTATCGTTTATTTTTTCTCTTTTTATATTATTCATATTTTCTCAGCAAGTAATTTATAGCTATATGTAAAAATTATGATGTACTAAAAAACATCGAGCAAAGCTCGGTCATCCAGTTACTTATTTTTATGAGATAACTCGGCGAACAAGAACATGGCCGTCCTGATGTCAGAGGCAATCGTGACATATACACACCGTTTTATATTTAACCGCCTCGTTGGTCGAGTGGCTAGCATACACGCCGACTGACCTCGAGGCTCGGGTACGATTCCCGACGGGGACAGATTTTGTTTATTAAATTTATTCTCGTATCTATTGAAGTATATCTATGTATTAGTGTCGTTGACACAATTGACCCATAACACAAGCATAATATAATTTGCTTACTTTGGGGTTGTCAATTTGTGTTATTGGTCCTGTAATATTTATTTATTTATACACAACATAGCTGTTGTAGGTGCAGAATTTTGGCCGAAGTATACGTCTAAAGTGAACGTTCATAGGCCTCTCCTCTCGATTGGAACACGACAATATAATAACGGCAGAAATAAAATAAGGTAAGAAAAATAGATCTTTCATGGTTTTACATTTACGTATATATGTATCTTTACGTATGTATGAAACGTATGTACGTATCTTCACGTTTCAAGTCTCTTCCAGGGTAGGCAGAGAATATCCAGCACTAAGTGTCACGATTTCTACATAGTTTCCTCCACATGAATTAAAGTCTTCATAAAAATCAATGTAATATGTAGTTTTCATATTTATATTTGGTATGTTATATATTTTTACTCGTGTCGTTCTGGCTTCTGTTGTAGTATAGGCCAACTGCCTTCCACCCAGGCATCTCGTAAGAGGCGAGCACAGGGGCTATTGTCATCAACACCTTGACACTGACTAGGTAGTAGAGTCTTGCACGGATTGGTACCACTGCCTTAACTATTCCTGCCACAATAGCGTCAGTGGTCGCCATTGTCGCGTTCTGGTTTGGAGGGTACGGTATCTGGTTAACTTACGCAAGAGGCTTATCATCCCTGCCTCAGGCGGCAACGCACCATTTCCACCTTTGGCTGTCGTTTGCCTTCCAATATCATAAAAAAACATGTTACCATTAAAATTCCTTTTAAACTAATGTGGCTGAGTATTATATACTGTAAAAACCAGAAATCTATTTCCATTGATTGTGAGCGACAACCAAAGCCATTTCACTACAGTCTCCATTACGTGCGGCATATATTTTGATGACTGTTACGTTAGAACTAGGTCAAAACCAACAAACTCATAGCGTTCCATGAAAGTTTTAAATATATTTCAAACAATTCAACGTGAATCTGCGAAAACCGATTTCAATTTGCGTATTTTTTTTTTCTATATTAAAATCCCTCGTTTTTTAGCGAATGAATAGAACATGTCAAGATTTCAAAACAACACTAAATCACCTTCAACTGTGTATATAAAATGACCCACCGAAACATTCTTAAATATTTCAAACTCTAATCCGGCTTTTTAGAATAATATCTAACATATAAGATAGATAATAGACAATATTTGCTTTAAAATTATATCGAAATTATTACAATGGTTCATGCATTTAGTTTGATTAGATAACAAACATGCCTCGAAAAATTATGAAGTTTCATCATGGGATTGAAAAAGTACGATTACAAATTTATGAGTTCCCGTGATCTGGTGGCTAGGGTTTCGAACATTCATTCCGGTAATCTAGGTTCAAACCCCGTCATGGACAATATTGTTTTTTACTTCAAATAAATTTTCTTAGTGCTTCTACGGTAAATTCAAAATCGTAAAAAAATCCCTATTCGTGTCTTATATCTAAGATTGGGCCTAACTTCCTTTCTAGGTTGCAGAGTTCAGATGGCAGTCATGTTGTGTAAAAATTAGCGCCTCAGTCAAATCCCCCAGAAATCGTAGCAGTAAACATAAAGAAGACGTAGTTTTCATTATAAGTAATATTTATTTCAATTTTGTATCATGGACCCAGGTGTAGCCTACTAAAAATTAATAAAATTGTAAAATAACAATTATGTTACGCCAGTTTATTCCATTAAAACTGACTTATTCAATTAAACAGATATTGTATATACCAGTGTTCTCCAATCTTTTTCACTATTAGCCCCTTAGTGTATAAAAATATTCACAGAGAGATATTCACAGTACATAAATATAAAAAAATCTATTGAAGATATTCATAGTACATAAACATAAAAAAAATCTGACTGAAAGTTGTTGGACAAAGGTACATAATTAAGCAAAGATCTAGCGAAACGTATGAAAAATTCATTTTTTATAATTATATAATGTAAGTAATACGATATTTCCTGTTCGGTTTGATATTCAAATTGTTTGTAACTTATATTTGGTCACACCTGTCAGTAGTATTTTTAGGCATTTTACTTAGATATTTACGACATTTAAACAAGTTCTTCTTAGGCTTAGTTTTTAGGTTTAGTTTCTAGCTTGGTGGTGGTTTGTCTACTTATATCGTTAAAAACTGTTTTTAATTATTTTTTTAATTACATAACTATCTTTTTAAACTTTTTTTTGGATTCATTGGTCAATACGAGGTCGGGTAAGGGTTAACTTACAAGTTTAACGCAACCGATTAATCGCAAGTTTCGGGTTCAGTTTTCGATGAGATATTTATGTGATGGGCACATTATTTGCTTGAATTTATTTCGCTACAGGACCTGGTACCAGGATCCTTCACTTTGGGATGACATCGATTTGTTAAAATTGTGTAGGAATCTAAAACATGTCTCACCAGGTGACTCCGGCCTAAACTTTGGAAACCACTGACGCAGAGTAGTGTGTGTATTCAGAGTAATTAATCGAAAGAACAATTGAATTTTAATAATCGATTGGAAATTTTCTTTTTCATGTTACAGTCTGGTACGGGCTTACCTGTAACATTTTATTTCTATTTCACTCCATTCATATTTTGATAGGTTGGCATTTTCAATCTGTATGTAATGAATTTGAGATTGGATATGGTTTTAGCTTAGACTTTAGACCGCGCGTACAAATTTTAATTCAAACATTGGTTTGTAAGCATTGACGTATTAATTTAAATTTATTTGTAGTTTGTTTTTAAAATACAAGATATTTTACGTTTTGAAATGTTTTTAACATGATTGCTTTATTTCAGATACAGTTGAATTAATTACTCTGGCTCTTTTAGTAGTAAGATGTATTTTCATGTGCGTATATAACGTATATACTTTCAATCTTTCCTTATATTTCTTTTTATTATGAACTTTGTCATGTTTTAAGCCTATTTGCGTTTTCATATATACTAAATGTTTATAATGTTTATCTGATTTTACAAGAATTTTTTATGGAGTAAAATTTAGACACTACTTAGTTTTTTTTCTAAAAAATGCAACTTTATCGAGAATGCAATGAAGTCGTCCTTTTGCGTATGTATTCAACCTTTAAAATATAACTACCTACATTAACCGAACCACTGCCTCTTACAATATGTTTAAGAATTATTGGAAATCATTTATATATATTTGTTAAAAAATATAAAGAGTAAATAAAACGATATAACAAAAGTTTTTTTTTTCAATGAAAACCTCCAACAATTTCAACATTAATCTAATATATTAAAAATCTAGGTTGACGTTCCACGACCAAATAGCTTGCTTATTATTCGAGGGTGGTGTCAAGACTCTCCGCAACCGGCGCGAATTCATGGAGAGAATGATGAATATGGAGGAAGTTGGGCAGGTATGTAGGAATCTTGACATTTGGCACTCGATATTCTCTGCTTAATCAGCAAGGGTTTGAAGATATGTATGCATGTATTTATGTATTTAATCTAATATATGACAGATGATATATCATGGGACCTTATATCAAAACAGCTGATCGTGGGTGCTTAAGCGGTACCTCTGCCTACCCCTTTGGGGATATAGGTGACGATATTATTTATTTTAATTATTAAATCTAATATAATAATGTAAGCATTTTTGTAGACTTGTGTAATTAATGTTCAAAAATTTACTTATATTTGTTTTAATCAACTTTATTATTATATACATATTTGATCTCTTAGTTTCTTTGATCACATCGCAATGTAAGAAATACTTTACTTACTATATTCATTCTTCTTTTTGAAAGTGTTAGAATTATTTGTAAACAGTAAAATATTTTTACGAAATAAAAAAAATAGTGCTGATATTTAAAAAAGTAAAATGAAAAGAGGTAGACAACAAAAAAACGGGCAGATGTAATGTAAATTATATAAAGAGTAAAGTATATAAAATTTGTAGAGGACAAACAGATAAACGGACTTACAAAAAATAAACATCAAATACGATATCTTTTAAATTAATTTTAAGTTCTTGCTATAAAAGAAAACAGTATTGTAAATCTTTATTTTATCCAATTAAAAGTATTATATTTGAATATAAATGAATAATATTTACCGTTAACTTCTAATTTGATACACAAAGTATAGAACTGAATATCAAGAGATAAAAACATAATGTATATGAAGCTTGCGTATGAAATATTTTTGTAATAGGAAGGCGTCTTCCTATGAAAACTTCTAAATAACTATCATAAAAACAATGTGCTGGCAGCGATACAAAACGTCGTAAACAGTTAAACATTTCAAGATCATGTGACCATGCATCATGGAAAATATTATATCCCTTGACTAATAACGTAGTTCGTAAGGCCCATGTTTTATACGTGTCAGATATACGGTTCCACAAATAGGTTTTGACGTAATCCCTAAAGAAATCCACGCAAGCGTTTTGGCAAATAAACAGTGACATTTAAAATATTAGGATGAATGAAAGTGTAGGTATAAACATTAGATGTTTACAGGAAACCACAAAACAACGTTCGATAACGATTATATTTCCAACGGATGATATAAACATTTTGGGCGGCGGACAGTGGAACAAACTCCGAAATAGCAATCGCCAAACATTCGATATGGGATATTTTTAGTAACGAAACCCGGTTTTTGTTCTGACAAGAGCTATTGTAATATGCACTGTGTCTGTAATGGCGTACGACCTAAAATATTTGGCCTATATTTTAGTCGAATTCCTAAATGACATTAACTGTGGGAAACTTTTTAAAATATGACTTTATAGAAGCTAAGTACAGGGATGGATTTAAATCGCACTGCTTTTTTTATATGAATTCGCAATAGCCTGATATAGGGTGGTTAAAATATTGGTATGACTAACCTGGTACGTGTTCGGGCGTCGAGGTAGCAGATAGAACTGGGCACTCGTACGCCGACGGTAGTGGCGTTTGGATAGCGTGGGCGAGCCTATGTTTAAACGTGAGCGACACAGAATTAAACCGACTTTTGTTCATATAGATTTCCTCGCAGAACCATTGTACGATCGAGAAGAAATGATTTTAGCGTTTGGCCATAACCTTCTCATTTATACTCCCTTCTAACTTTAGTGATGCCAGAGCTTCTTTTTGACAGAATGTTTTTAAGGGTCAGTCTCTGGCCTTTCCAGATTTTAACATAATTTAACTGAGTTATAAAAAATTAAAAACCGTCCAAATGCCAAAGTCCCGTCTGAGAGTAGGTTCCGTACTGTATCTGTGAAAACGGTCTTTTGCAGTTGAACTCTAAAAATTAGCCTTTGTTGCCTTTGTTGGAAGTTGCAATTTAGTTGTAATAATAGCAAAAAAAACTTTTTAGAAAAACTTTTCTTATTTTTCGAATTGCTCTCAACGAGTCCTTTCATTTGATATACCCATATTGTAGAAATGCTTTAAAAACAACTATTCCACCATCTTGGTTGGTCCGCCATATTGGATTTAGAATGATGTCATGTTATATCGTGCATTGTTATCCAAACTAAGCGTGTATACAAAATTTCAGCTCAATCGGATGAAGATGACTCCTTCAAAATTAAATTCTAAAATTCCACCAGAACATTCATACTTAGATACATAAAATGCAAGTTAAATGAAAGCTTTTGAAAACGTCATCAAAATCGGATCAATTAGTTTTTAAAATGGCGAACATAATATAGACAACAAAGAAAAATGCATACGGGTTGAATGCAAAACCTATTTTTTTTAAATCCATTAAAAATTGACTTAGTTATAGTTTTAGACAACTGTGGTACAATAGGTACGTTGTACGAATATTATTTATAGGTTTTACCCGTTCCACCTGCAGTTGATATATGCATTCTGCAGGATAGGCTAGAGTATCACTATGAAAAATATCTTCAAACAAATTGCAGGAATCTTTTTTATATTACAAAACTCAGCCAATTGCGAGTTGGACTCGGGTACGAAGACTTCCGTTTCATTATCTATAAAAAAGGCAATTAATCACATTTGTAGCATGGGAACATCCCTTATAAATTTATTTAATACTGTTTTTAGTATGTAATAGTGGCAACAGAAATGCATCATTTGTGAAAGTTTAAACTTTAAATCGTGGTTCTTGAGATATGACAGTGACAGACATACTGACAGACGGACAGAGATGTCTTAGTAATAGGGTTTTGTTCTTACTATTTGGGCATATAGCCGTAAAAAGTATGCAGATCTATTGATAGTAAGAAGCAACAGAGTATACACCATAGATACTGTGGACAAGTTAATGCACAAAATTCCCTTACTAGTTATCTATTTGCTAATAATATCAAGGTGGGATCAGATAAATAAATATTACTGGACAAATTACAAAAATTGATCTAACCCCAAAGTAAGCAAATTATATGCTTGTGTTATGGGTGTTAGACAACGATA
>DVZL01006173.1:0-11535 GCA_018236625.1 Lasaia peninsularis
ATTTCTAATTTACTGTAAACTACGATTGACAGCAAACACGTTTTATGGCAAATCATTGAAAACGAAGAAATTCAACACAAAAATTCGTGCCCTATTTTAACCCTTCCAACCCCCCTTTTTTCATGTGAACATGGAAATCTATTATTCTGGCTACGGATAATTATAACATTTATTCTAGTGTCTATTTAAGTATTTTTATAGATCACTATCATTGACTAATACCAATAACACAAGCATATAATTTGCTTACTTTGTGGTTAGATCAATCTTTAATTTATCTGAAGATATATTATTTTCATTATCTCTATGTCAAATCAAAAGGTAAAATGCTGAAGTAATTTTGATTCGACTTCCATTATATGAAGGTGCAGAATTAAAATACACATTACATCCAAAATAGGAAGAGTAGAAATAGAAATGGATTATTTGGAAAAAGATGAACGAACTATTACAGTACCTAATTGTTTATTGTACATAAAAAACATAAATTATTTTTTATAAAAACATAATTTAGTAATTAAAATACCTAGCCGTTAAAAGCACAAAAAGCACATAAAGTATTTAGTAATAAAAACTTTAGTAATGTGTTTGAATGTTTGGAATCTTTACAGGCAAGGGAGGTTTCACAAGTTTGTGGTGACACTGTCGTTCATCGCAACACGGAGCGGTCTACTGAAGTGGACTGAAAACATCAACACCTCGAGATCTTCTGAATCTGCCGAGCCGTAAGTGTTATATTTAGTCGTTTAGTTAAGTGAACTCCTACCACAACAGCTTGCTGTGGCCAACAAGCTGTCGATCGCCTCTCATAAGTTGTTTGGCGGGAAAACGACTAAGCTCTTCGAAGGAGCCCGGGATCAACAGGGAAAAAGTTTCCTAGTACTGCCACTATAACTTCGATGTTCAACACTGTTGTATTCAGATTTGAAGGATATAATATGGTCATATGGTTGATATGATTGAGCCTCTGTGGCCAAGTGGTACGTGCTCCGAAATTCTATTTTGGTAGTTCAGGTTCGAAGCGCGCCATGTACCTTCCAATCATTTTTTCTAAGTACATTTTCTGAGTGCTCTTACGGTGTAGGTAAATTGTGGCCATCCGTCACCATATCTTTCATAGCGACGGACCTGCCACCTGTCGCATCAACGGACCTAATATATCCGCCAATCTTGGGTATGTACCTCTGCCTACTCTTTCGGGGATATGGGCTGGACGATTTTTACTGAAAGTTTATCCTGTTGATATAAATTAATGTCGTGATTTTTTTCAGGCATTTTAGTGAGAAATACGCTCGTGCTTATGACTCGGAGTGGTATCGTCGAGCGGTGGAGCACCATTCAATAGAACCTGAGAGTTTCGTATTCTCCGTGCCCTTCCGGGACGGTTCTGAGGGCGAGGAGTTGGGCAAGCCGCCCTTGGTCCTGGCCACTCACGCCGTCTTCGTCGAGTCCCGCGGGCATCGTGCGCCCGCTGCTGTCGTTGGATTGCACTTCCAACTGGACTCGCTTGCTAAGCATTTCCTGAATGTCACATCGACGGTAAGAGTATGTGTTTCGAAGTACTAAAGGACATAACTATAGCATTATAGTGTTAGAGACGTTTGAGTTTAGTAACGGTGTTGGTGCTGAAACAGGCTGCACTTTCATATAGACCATCTGAGCAACACCATTACCGTGGGGTATGAGTTATTTAAAAGGCTTAAAAAAATCACACGTTGTGTGATCGCAATAAAACGACTTGATTGCAAACATACTAAAAAACTTTAGACCGGGGCATACAAACTGAAAGCTTCGGACTCTGAATGTTGTTACTCCAAAAATGCAGAGTTAATAGTAAGCATTACATCCACAGAATGGAAAATTAGCTCTGAAGTAGTTCTGCAGTATCTTCAGACTTGTAGTGGTACCGTCTATCGTGAACCATTAAACTATACAGGCATATACTCGCAGGCACGGCTTCGAGGGTCATACTCTTGGTATCTTTCACCGATATATCAATACATCATCATTCATAACGCTATTCGCATACAACTAGATAGGTAAGTAAGTTCTACAACAGCTCCACCGAATTGGTATCGCTGCCTTATTTATTCCCTCTACCACTATAGTGTTCCGGTTTGGAAGATAATTGATAACTTACTATCGCAGGGCATTACCACTTTAATCTTACCTAAAAGTGTTTGCTATTTCGTTTTCGTAAACTATAAAAAATTGGCAAGGTCTCACGTAAAATCAAGACTTTCGTAGAATTTTTTATGTGTCCGTTTCATAATCATTTTAAACTTTATTTACAGTGTACTGCCGGCAGCGTCTGCAAAAAGACGTGTGCCGGTGACGAGTTGGACTGCTACATATTAGACGACAACGGATTT
Organism: Lasaia peninsularis; assembly: GCA_018236625.1. Lineage (NCBI taxonomy): Eukaryota > Metazoa > Arthropoda > Insecta > Lepidoptera > Riodinidae > Lasaia > Lasaia peninsularis. Next base: position 2,373 of record DVZL01006173.1, read on the forward strand.
ATCATCCTATCAGAGGATGCCTCGCAAACCGGAAGGTTTTTCGGTCAGGTCGACGGAACTATCATGGATTCCCTGGTTCAGGACAAGATTTACAAAAAAGTTACCGTTCACGACCATCAGGGCAGATGTCCCGACTCTAGAAGTCCGTTCAGTGGCGGTGGTCATAAAGTGACACCAATCAAACCGTTGTCTTGGCTTGGGACATACTTCACTAACTTATTGGCAGTGTGGTATCCGCTCTGGGAAAGTGTTTTGGCACGATCACATCCATACGCTGAAGAAGAACTAGGTAAGCTTATAAAAGTTATCGCCTTTGTGATCGAGCGTGGTTGGTGACCGATTTTGCCACACGGGTTCGATTCTCGGATAGGAGATTTTTTTTAATTTTCTCAGTTTTTCGATTGGATTTGTGCTTAATATGGCGACAGACTTGCCACCTATAACAGATGGCAAACCTGCCACATCATGAATCCTAATGTCGTCGTTTAGCCGTGGATGCCTAAATATTTACCAGTGTCTCCCTTCATTGTCTTTTTTAATGTTTGTTAATTATATTTGATACCAGTGATAAATTAAGTTATTCCCTCGGAAAATCAACTGAAATTAACATGATATAAATTAATTATCTTAGAGGAGAGATAGATATAGATAGGAGGAGGAGGTATGATTAGTACCGGACCCTTTCAGATTATGAAGACTACGAAGGGGAAGACTTGGAGCATGAAGATGATTTAGATCGAGATCGAGGGACATACGAGATTATAATAGCTGACTCTGGAGGCAGCGAGAAAAACCACGAGATCCCAGGCCCGGTTACACTTGGCCCACCTCGCGAGCCTCCGCGAGAAGCCGCGCGCTCGGCGGCAGTCCGCCCCTGTGACACCAGCGCTGAACTTTTCACTTTGCAGTCCACAAGACTTAATGCAGCACAACCGTTGAAAGGAAAATTAACGAATTGTCATAACTCAGGATGTGAAAGGTAAGTTTTAGACTAGTTACATACATATACATTTCAGATTCAATTTGAAATTAGTATAATGATTACAAATTGCATTTTGAACAATGTGATTATGGTTTCTAAACGTGCCTACTGTTGTTGCAGGCCATTTAGCGTGCAGAAGATCCCACATAGCAACCTGATACTGTTGGTTGTTGACACACTGTGCCCGTGCGGGGCGAAGCGGCTGGACGTCCGTGCCCGCGAGGCTGCGCCCCGCGCATGCCGCGCGCCGCCCGCGCCGCGTCGGGCCCGCCCACACCACTGCGTCTCCTACCACCCGGAGGTATCAGTTACACATTTTTTTACTTACGCAGTACTAACTTGTCGGAGATCAGATTTCGAGATATTTTTATAAAATCCGTTGTCAAAATTATACTTGCGTCTCATAATTTGTTGTAATACATCGGGTAACAATATATTTTAGTATTATGAAATTCAATTCTAACAAGTTTTACAAAAGAAAAACAATTTAAAATTTGGCACACTTACAGTTTATGCAGGAGAAGTGCAGAACGCTAATATTTTTCAATAGTAATGGTTATTAAGTACATTAAATCAATAAATAAAACATTACCCACACTACCATGCATTTCATACACACACAAACACAAGTATCTGTTACACGCATACATATTCTGTTGTCAAATTGTTTCGTTTGACATTTAATATTTTTTAAGGTTTTATATTTCTAAATTATATATATAATATAACGGTCAAGGACATTTAACAAAGTATAAAAGAGTTTTTAATAGGTCGAATTTCGACCACCGTAAATATTACATATCGTACAGAAAATTTGAAATTCAAATAGTTAAGTAAAAACTAAGATATCTTAATTAACTGACTTTCTAGTATAAAAACTATCAAATATTTTAATTTTGTTCTAGGAGATAGAGATCCAGTCGTGCGGCCGCGGATCCCGCACGCGACCGTTACTGACGACACTAGCGCCGCTCGTGCTCCAGCTTTGCTTAACTTTAGCCACGTGACTGTCCACTACGCCCTAAATATTGTACACAAGGCACGAGGCCTAAAGACCGTTCTAAGTTTTCTAATCCATATCGAAACCCATATCATGGATATATCATTTTAAACGAGTCTCATCGCATCGGATAGCTTCGCGTGTCATTCTAAAGTGTTCGAGCTAATGATGTTATTGAACTGTTAGGAACTATTTTGTGCAATTATTGTGGTATGATGGAACGCGTATCGCCAAATTAGAGGATTCTCTTATGATAATACTACAAGAGTATAAAGACAAAAATATAAATGTCAAATGGAATGTCAGGTGTATTTCTGGAAATATTTATTTTCGGGTACATAGAGAAAGTGTCAAATGTATTTTAAAGAGATTTTGTGTTTCCACTTTTGTACGTTATTTCAAAAACCTAAGTTTATAATCAGCGGATCTCGGAATTTACAATTAGTAAGAATCTGGGACTTTTATTGCGCTCATAATAAGGACGACTTTCAACATTTGTTAAGAATATTATAAACATTGAAATAAACTAGAAACAAAAGCTATATGTACATTTATAACCAAATCATATGTTTTAAGAAATTTAACCAGATTTTTTTGAATTGAAATTTTTCCAAATCTTTACAAAAGAAACTTGTTTCCTTACATTCTATCACATCAAAAGAGTTTCCTAGGTTTGATTAATTTCAAAATTGAATCATTACTTTGTGAATTTGAAATTCAATATTTTTTTTCAAAATCTCTTGTAGTACTGAAATAAAGCGCACGTTAAGCTTGTGACTGAGGGAACCTCTAACTGGGGCCTACATTCTATTAATTAGTTTTGATTGTGTGCCACATTCAGTGGAATGTTAGGCGTGTTTCTAGGAAACAATTATTTTCGGACACCCAGAGTGTCAAAAATTATTTTGAAAAGTGATTTTTTTGTTTTGAAATTGTAAGGTTTTTTATATAAATGTTATAATTTTGTAAAGTTGAAATAAGCTCTTTACTAATATCCATTGAAAGTACAAGAAGCCTATAATTTTCGGCCTATAAGAAAGCAAAATGTCAGCAATGTATATGTTTGCATGAAGTTTTGAGATTACACTCCTAACAGCGATCAGTCCGTAATTTTAAACTTGTAAACTTTTTCAACTCCACAAAACTGTGTGATAGAGAAATCGGACAATCTAGTAAGCTATGCTACGTATTAAGGACCGGCTTTGTTAGTAGTGTTATCTCTGGCCTAAAGGCTTCAAGATATATATTCAATGTCTTTTACCATCATATGAGCTATGGGGTGTAGAAATAAAATGTGTAAAGACCACGAAACAAAAGTTACAATCTGGAGATTACTCTCCTATCGGCTATCTCACTTTCACAAAGCCGGTTTGGTTTGACATTGTCCAGTTTTGAAAGAGTTAACAATACTAAATATTCGAGACTGGCCGTTGTTAAGAGTGTATCCAGACGTTACTTTTAACTTCATGGTAAAGACATTTGAAACTTCTTAATAGAATTAGCCCGGCGAATGTCTACAAGACATATTGTAGATGTATGCGTGTGACTAACTTAAAAGTTTTGATAAATTTTACCGACTGAAGTTTTGGTCCGACCAAGTGAACTCTTGATCTTGTTTTGTGACAGGATTATAAAATTGAAATAGGGTAAGTTATTTAAAATATTTTCCTCTCTTTGTTATGTCGACGTGTAACTAAGGACGATAGGTAGGTATCGAATATCTTGTTAAATTTAATCGAGATTATCACAAACTTAAATATCTTATAAATTATTGAACTATAGCTAATGTTAAATAAGTATTGAAGATGATTTAATAAAAAAATATCGTTTGAAATGTTTTAGAAAAATTTACCTACGTTAGACCTGATTTTGTTTTTTTTATTTTTAAAATTCTAACGCAAACGTTTAACTAGGGTAAATCCATTGATGTAAATAAAACGTTAATTTGTAGATAATTTCTTTGCAGAATTTATGTGTGCCTATTTATAAATATATTGTTAGTGAAAAATTTATAGTCGCCGAGAAATCATCGAGTGTTTTATTAAAATACAGGTTTTTGAGAGAAAGGTTTACATCGATGGTTAGGTGAATGAAAATGTGTTGTATAGTGTGTAAGTATCCGTCGGTTTTGAATACCGGTTTGATAGAAGAATGAGGGTAGAAATACCACCGAAATATTAATGATGAAGGGTTGTCCCGGTGGCACAATAGATGGAGCTATTATATACATATATCAAAAATACATAATGGTGACCTAAACAAAGGGTATATAGTCCCTCCTGAATAGGATACTTTTAGAATGGAACCAAAAGAAAGGTCTTCACAAAAGGGCTTGTGGGTAAAATAGGCCTTAGATGGTTAAGTTTTCATACACGAGATTATGGAAAATGACCGATATATCAAAGTATTGTATTTTGTACACGTGCTTCTTTTCTTGTGATACGCGTACCACAGTTATTCGCACAGAAGTGGTACGCGTATCACAATTGTACGATATGTAATAAGTATTAAACAATTGGCTATAAATTTAATAGTATTCGGAATACTTTCAGAGATGTTATTGAGATTGTGCTTTGACGAACTATGAAACATTAATTATCAAATAACAAAAGTGTAACGTTGATTACATATCGCACCTTTAGAAAAATACTCAAATGACTTAACTCAAAATTCCTCAAAATCGAGGTAATGGTGGCATTTTTTTGTTTCTATGTTCAAAAGATAAATTTCTAACTTTAAAAGTCAAATAAATATTATGGTAGCATTACGAATGCAAAATTAAAAAAAGCAGTTTCAAAACTTGTAATATAACATCAATCTTAATTTTCAAAAAACTTTATTTTTTTAATAAAGTCCTAGAAGTACGATATATAATACTTCGTAATGCTCGACGTAATGAAAGTAGATTTTTTTCTAAATTAATAAATAAATTATAATACTACTTAATAGCTCTTTTAAAATGATTCGATGAGTTTCTTTGGCGACATCTAGTTAAGAGTAATTTCTCGCCTATTATTCACTTAAAAGTTGTATTTGAGCAAATATAGATAAAATCGTTTTTATTGTAAATATTATTTACTAAAGGCCTAAGATTAAAGTATGTTGCCGAGTTTGGATCAAGGCTGAGTGAATTAATTTTTAAATATCAGTTTATAAAAAAAAAATAATTAAAGATCGGTTTACATGCGGGTCAATACAGTATGATTATTGCCATATTTAATTATGTTTGGCATTGTTAATAAATCATAATTGGCATGCCCGTGTAGAACTGTCTTATTAAGAATCTTAAATGTCATCTAAGTTTTCTTTTAAGATATATTTTTGCACAGTTCAACAAGCCAATCCACTACATTTAAGCTAACAGTCCAAAAATGTAGTCCAATTTAATAACATTCCACGCACAATATTTTATGTATTAAATATTCTATTGGCTTTTCCATCTAGTTTTGAACTGGCTTGTTTGACTGTCAAATACATTCTGATTATAATCATGAAACTAAAGGAGATTAAACTCAGAACAATGAGATGACCGCAATATTAAACTTTCATCTCATTTTGTCTTACTCGCTCAAGCCTGGCCTATTTTAAATTTGTCATCGCGTAAAAAGGGACGTTAGCCAGTTTAGAGTAGGTTAGCAATATTACGTATACGGAACACCTTTTTGTTAGAAGTGTTATCTTCACATACCTTTAGCTTCATGATTTTAATATTTAATTAATTTTCTTAACGACTGTCACTATAAACATTTGCATCATTGAATCAGGCCCTACATGACACATTAAAAATATTACTCCTATATTATTAAAGTTAATTAAAAGGAGACTTTATTGTGTTCATCATAAGGTCACCTTTATGGAAGGACTGTAATATGTAAAATATTGGTTAGTTCGGTGAGAGATACAGTCGTTATGAAAATCTATTGATTAATACTATTTTATTTTAATACTATTTACTCAGTATGTATGGACAAAATTGATCATAACCCACTTAGGGTAGATATGAGGATTCACTCATTCTATTTATCAGAACTCATGTAAAATACCTACCTAATGTAAATCGAATATAACCTGTTTGTATCTATAATAAATGTTACATAGCAGTTAAATCAGGATCATATTATCATATCACATAGACTTTTATATAGTGAAAATTTCCTAATATTGAGCTTGTTTTTGCCCATTCAACATATATGGACAACGCTTTGAAACAGTACAAAAATATACCTTTACAGATTATATTTCTCGCGTCGTGTGCCAAAAAATAGAACGTTACTTTTTTTTATTAAAGGCAAAAACATGCTCAAGATTAAGAATAACAAATTATGTATATTGAACACAGTAGTCCCATGTCTATGTTATTATACGAAAGAAGTCAAATTTATAATTATTTTAAATCTATAATACGTAAAAAAATATACAATATATGAGTGCGTAACTTTAAATACGATTTTTAGGTATATAAATGTTTTTATATTCGGTAAGTTTACGAAGATAATATTATGACAACTCAAAGTAAGTAAAAAAAAATAATAAACTATGATATTATTTTCTTTCTTATTGTTATATACCACACGGTATTAATACATTAAAGAATTTTAGTAGAAAAAAATGACAAAAGTACGAGAATGTAAAAAAACAATTTTTTTTTTACTGTAAACAGAATTTTAGCCATATATATCAGCAAAGTGGTTTGTAATAATAATTGATGATGAAGGTAAAAGACTACTGTGATCAAACAAATCAAATAGTGCAATATACATTACGTCTTGACCCATCTGAAGTTGCAAATAAATGCGCATATCTTAGAAATTTTAAAACGAGGGTACTTAAAAAAGATTTTAATAACGCTTCAGAGAGGTCAAGATATACTGATACATACGTTTATAAAATTTCATAATCATATCTGTCGTATTGTTGGGACGCTTTTGAGATATTGTACATTTTGTATAAATATACAATAAGGGGTGCGTTGAAGATAGTTTCACCTGGCGTGTATTAGCGAACGACTGGTAATGTATTGAAAGTGCTTCTTGTAAGCGTCGAGTCTTCCATAACAGTCGAGCGCGGGCGAACAGTAACTTAAGTATTAAACGATAATAATAGAGTATACTTACATAAGCATAGAGATCGGTTTTGAGTGCGGTCAAGTTTGAGCACTTCGCGAGATTTAGTTAAACTATTACGAGTAACTATAGACACAAAACAAATACCTCGTTTAGTTATGCAAAATGTAATAGCTAGACCGAATTAGGATTGTTTTCGCGTTTAGTTATTAGACATATCAATTCAGGCACCAATGAGACTAGCGTAAGCGATTTTTTAAATGTTTTCGATTGTGATCTTGTTTATGCATTTTAAGAAGACCTTTAACATTTTGTTTTTACACGAAACTGGCGCTTTTGGATGAAGAGTAATAAATGTGAAGAGTAATTTCGGCCTACGCAAGAGGCGTGAAGATTTACCTTCAACAGTATAAAATGATCGCGCCCATTAATTTAAACATATTTCAAATAACTGGAATTTTCTGCTTAAGAGAAATTGTCAGAAAAATAATACACATCCTCATGAGCTTGACTCACTAAACTTCCATCGAGAAAATCTCATAAAAGAAACATTAAATAATATTTGTATATAAAATACAGCATGTATGGTTACTTATTCTAATGAAGTTGAACTTTTGCTGCATATTATTTTTAGATTATGAAAGGGCAAAATTCTGGTTATTGAAGGCAATGGAACTAGGGTTTACTCAAACATTTCTCCTAAAATTAATTTACAACGTCAATCTTATCTTTATTTCATCACATGTGTTGCATTGGGTTGAGTTATTTTGCTTAAAACGTACTCAAAGTTGAGGTCTTTGGATAACTATAGAGTGTTAGCTTTTCTAATATGATGGAAGTTCTATAAAATGTTTAAATTTACATTATGGCCAGTTATGTTTCAGTCTTTTAGGTTTTATTGGCAACTTGTTTAATTACTGCATATATTATATATATCGCAATATTTATATATAATATAAAATATATTATTAATAGATAATTGCGAATCTTTTGTGTCTTTTTCTTTCTTGACGTTTCTTCTTTGGTAAATATGGTTTCGAGACCCTTGGCAACTGATTTTGCTAACTATATCAATGTGACAAAATAAATACCATTAAGCGAAATTTTTTTTAGCTTCTTGATAAATTCACTAACGTGAAATTGACTAGGAACTTAGTCATATAACTTGGTCAAATACATAACAGGAAATATTTACATTTGTCTCGTTCTGAAATGCTTAGCATAAAAGAGATGAACAAAAAATACTATTCCATGTATGATTTAGTTTTAACTGGAAATGGAAACATGAAAAATTAAAGGTCTTCTTAAAATTTAAACACAGCCGTATTTATGTAAGCAACAGTGATCTCTAAAATTTTACCACTACAATCGGTGTGTCTATCTATATACAATTTTCTACGAAAGTTTTCAAATTCTTTTACGATTTCAACACAAATTCCCTTGTTCGTGCTTTTTAGAAGATAGAAAATTAAAAATTTATAACTCGAGTTTGGAGATTTCAATTAAAAAATTTGATGTCGCTGTTATTTTTTTTAATCCTGTGCAGACAACCGATTTTTGTCGAAATATGTTCAAGATTGGGATAAAATAACACATATACCAACCATCCTAAGCACTTCGTAATTTTCTTTGGACTTACACTTTAAAGAAAGTGCCGTCAACCAGTTGGCCAATAATTAGCGTACTACATTCAAAATTTTGTTTTTAAAACCCTAGCCGAATTGTCACCTCAAAATACCTATGCTTCATTCACTGACCCAAAAAAGACTCTACAACAAAAACAATTTCTGTTGTAGAGTTTATTAGATAATTCGTGCTCTTTTCATTTATTGAAAGTATTCATAATACCAGTGCATAGGTAATATTTTTTTTACATTTTGTTAATACTTTCTGTTGAGCCAGCTGTGCTTAGAACAACAATGACCCTAACTACTAATAGAATAAATCAGTCTTCAGAATGTTCATTCTGAATGTTATTGACCATTAAAAATCGAAACAGAAATTTCGTTGAGTTTTATAAATGTCTCGTGTTCTATCATAAGATCGCCTCTGTGGTGTAACGGTACAGGTGTCGCCTGTTAAGACCGTTAGCCACGTGGGGTCCCGGGTTCAATTCCC
>DVZL01006174.1:0-11535 GCA_018236625.1 Lasaia peninsularis
AAAGCTTATGTCTTAAAACCCTTACCCTGTACATAAATCCCCACCTACTGTACCTACCTACTAATAAAATTATACAATTATGATAAAGACGGGAAATCTGCTCAGACATGCGATTATCACCAAATGATTCATAATAACGCTACATATCGCGTGTTTAATTTGCAAAATATCCATTTACTATTATGCGAATAAAACAGTATATAAAATACGAGTATTAACAATTCAGCAATGCTCGTGGCTTTGCCTCAGGAACCTAAAGGTACCTACTAACTGGGGATTACACTCCTCCAGGTCCTGGTCTTTACCTTCACTCTAGACTGGCCCACCCATCTTTCTGTCACGTCTGTGGAATTGTCAAAGTCAAACTAAACTGACCACGTGAGAGTGAGATAGTCGGCCTTATTAGAATAAGATAGATGTATAATATTGGGGACAGGTCGTTGTTAGGAATGTAATGTACTAATAGTATATTTATCTTCATGCTTTGCTTACCTATATTATTTACCTACACTGAAAGCTAAGGTCGATACACGGAAAAAATCGTATGAGTTTATGTTGTAGCTTCTTATTTTAGCGTGTGGACATGTGCAATAAATAAATAATTAACATTACCGGTTCAGTTGGTGGTTGTCTGTGAGCACTATACGACCGTACCACTAAATATGACCCTCCTAAAGTGTTTGGCTGTTATGTCACAGACAAACATGCTGTATGCGTTTTTAATGCTATCTTTGAGCATTAATGCCACATTTGCTTGAGTCCAAATCACAGCCTTATTTTATCCTAATTATAATAATTCACGTAGGTACTCATCATACTCACCAGAAAGTCTATCAGGCTTCCAATTCGTCATTTCATGGAATTTCTTTGCAGCATAAGCACCAATGTGAGCTCCCAGGCTACCTCCAAGTATATGCATCCTACTCGGAGATAGTCCTTTTTGAGTTAAATTCCCGAGAAATTCGCCAAGGAGAGAGCCTACCGGTTTTGTTAGTCGTGCCGCTCTGCAAATGAAAGGGATCACTTATTAATTATTATAAACAATTAGAATACATGTTGTGGTGCGGGATGCCTCCTATTCTATGTGCTAAGCTATATTATATGATTATATTTTAAATAAGAAATACATGTACCTACCTACTTCTTCACATATACACTTATAATTAAAAATCAATTTTGAAATAGCCAACCAGTTTCGCTTTTAACAGCATCTTTAGGGCATAAACTTAAGTTGTGTGTGTTTTATTAATGTGTTTCTTATTTAAAATATGAATATGTGGAAGTTTCATCAAGTGCCAACGATAATTGATCTACGTATATAATAAACATTTAGAAGATTCAATTCTGCACATTGAAGATATTAAAAAAAATAGGCCTATGACTTTTACTTAAAGGAGTTTTATGGGAGAGGGCCAAAGTCCATAATCTAAATTTGGCTATAAGTAATTCAGAATCAGACTTCGCTGATTTTGTTTATTCTAAATAGGATATACTTCACATATTATTCCGTAATGTTTACCAAGTCGTAAGTTTTGTATTTCAGAAATGACGGCCATAACAACTCTCACTTTAAATGGTCGAACTAAAATTAGAAGTTGAAATCCGAAATGTACGGGGATCTTTAAACGTACTTACTTACCTGTCGATTTTTTTATCATAATTATCTAATTATCATCGTATCATATCATTATCATCATCATCATCATCATCATCATCATCATCATCATCATCATCATCATCATCAAATCGTCTTAGACTGGGCGATATTTAACCCGCGGCTATTGGCTACTTTTAATTCCGTTTACCTACTGAAAAGGTTTCCGTAGAATAGGGAATTTGTTTAAAACTAGACGTAGTCAGTATTTGCTAATTTCATTAATTATTTCATTTATTATACTGGATAAAACAAAGTTTACAGACTGGTTTTGTTAAGAAATACTAACTACTAGTTTTTTACGTTGTTTTGTACGAGACATGACATACCTAGGTCGTGTTGTGATAACGTAATTGCTACGGAATTATAACCCACGCAGACGGAGTCGCGGGCAATAGCTAGTATAGAATATGTTATATTATGATCTGTATTATGCATGACAATATATTACTATAAAGCATTACTTGATACTAGGCACTTTCCTTGTTTAGGCAGTAGGTACCTACGCATTAAATAATATATTGAAATAAAATCAAATGATTATTATTGATTTGCGGAGTACCTATGTATGTTAAAAAGTTGTTACAAAAAAAATAGTTATACCAACATATTATTTCAAAGCGTCATCAATAATCAATTATAATTAAGTAATTACATTTATTAAATTTAAATAAACAATTTGCTACGGCGAATTCGTATAGCGTCATTAAGTAAAGTACATACGTAAAGTAATTTTTTATGTCTAAATTTTTTTTATTTTGACTTCCTAATAGATTGCTGCAAAGACTCTATCACCTTTCATTTTCATACCGTTACAAAGTTAGTTTTCGCCACTGTTTAGTCTCGTTAGAGGCTTTAATACCCGAGACTGAGGTTTGCGTCAGTTTTACAATCTCTGGATTCCATAAGCAACTTATTTCTTATCACCAGGAAAACTTTTTGTTTATCCCATAAAAAAAGTCGGCTGATGCTGTAAATTTTACTGCTCGAAGACATTTTTTTACACGACAACTACCGCTCGTGCACGATATTAACTTTTGAAAAGTGCATTGCGTATATCAAATTAGCTGGGAAAAATTAAAACTAGGTATATGTAATTGTTTATGGGATAAGACAGCGAACAGGCTCACCGCTCTCCTGATGGTAATGATGGTAAGAGAAAACCGTGGCCTATTATGGACGCCATAGATGGTATAGAAGCGTCGCTGCCCTGTGGTCAGGCTGTTAGATTTTATATGCAAGTCCACTGGCTATCCTACCCTCCGGACCGGAACACGACAATGTTATTATTATTATTTGAGAAATAATAAGACAAGCCACAAATTTTTTTAGCGACGTGATGAAACTTCTCATTTTATAATTAAGCAACGGGAAAATAGGAGCTCCTGGATGCAAGCTCTAATATGTTGGAATTTTGACATGCAAAACGACTTAAATAACTGGTTACTAATTGGTCAGTATGTTTTATTCCATAAAAATAAAAATTAAAATGAAATAGATAAATAAATAGTATATTATGGTCGCTAAAAATAAATCATTATTGGACTATTAAGGCAGCTCGCGCTTTAGTTGGCCTCGGTCACTGTCGTCTCGCGCGCTCGCGCTAAATCGTGCAGGGGCTTTTTCACGATAAAAGAATAAGATGAATTAATTTACGGGCAAAGTTATAATATTTGATGTTTTTTGTTGAGGTTTGAATTGATCTTCTCTTATCTTTATTGAGGAGCTAACGTTGAAGCTGTAAAACGTAAACTGGTGATGATGAGTTGGACAATCCGTGGCTGAGTTAGTAAATTAGGTGACAATGGATAAATCAGTGGACAAGTTGAAATAATTATTGAATTTTACTTGATGCTTTCTTTGAAATATCTAGATGGGGATGCAATGAATACGACTTAGTGTAGTAGAAGCTATATTATTTTCGGCTGCTGGATGCTGGCTCCACTAAGTTAGAATTTTGACTTGCAAAACGACTTAAATAATTGGTCACTAATTAGTCATAATTGGTCAGGCTTAGTTTTCCTGAAAATGAAAAAATAAAATTTCAAGGTAAAAAAATAATTTTTGGCACCCCAAGTAGCCAATATCATAAAAAAAGAATAAATTATAATTGGTCATCGATTGGTCATAATTGGTCAGTATATTTCATAATTTGGTCAGTATATTTCATAATTTAGTCAGGCTTCATTCAATAGATATTCGTTATTTTAATCATTTCAAGGTCGCCAAAATTCTTTTAGCACCCGTATGGCCTTTGATAGACTTCAAAATAAACTTAAAAATTTGGTCATTAATTGGTCATAATTAGTCAGTGTATTTCAAATACCGACGAGGTCAGTTTATGCAAATTTTTTAACTTAAAAGAAATATGGGGAAAAATATTGGAGTTTAAGATTCGTTTTCAAACAATTAAATAGCTCTATTCTACAAAACACTTATCGGGTTAGATTAGTCACTACAAACTCTAAAAAGGTCAATATATTCGAGAATTGTGTCAGGCTTTTAAATTCGAAAATTCAATAAAAATACAAAATGTGGGGAGATTATTGTAGGGAAAATTTTTCAATTTTATTTACAATTATTGAATTTAGATCTCTCGTATATTTGAAATGATTTGGCTCAGGAAAATTTTAATTGGTCAGTATGTTTGAGATTTTTAACAGACTTCATCATTAAATAATATCCATCAAGAAATTGGGGAAATTGTAAAGTCGTTTACCAACAATTAAATTATAGCTCAATTTCACATAACGCTTGTCGGATCAAATTGGTCACTACAAACTCTAAAAAGGTCAGTATATTCGAGAATTTTGTCAGGCTTTTAAACCCGAAAATTCAATAAAAAAACAAAATGTGGGGAGATTTTTGTAGGGAAAATTTTTCAATTTTATTTACAATTATTGAATATAGATCTCTCGATTTAGATCGATCTACAACTAACTAGTGGCTAAAATAGTAACATGTTGACATGTGTTGCTTGTGGCTGACTTAGTAATTTAGAAGGCAATGTAGATTTCTAGAGGCGTGTAATGATATTAAAAAGAAGTCTGTTTAATTACTATCCTTATTATTTATTCTATAATAAAATCAGAAATCGGATAATCAAAATGGCATGAGAAATGTTGTAAAATTTTATAATTCAAGGTGCCTAAGAATAATAATCTTAACAATATCTTTATTTATTAATTTTTATATTAAAAAAAATAAAACTCTCAGTTTCCTCTACGGTTTTTTTACACTTTTTATAAAGATGAATAGAAATATATGCAACTTACATAGGATAGCTTCTTAATAAAAGCGGGAAACATTCCATTATTATTACCACCCGACCCTGGTCTAGGTAAGGCGAGATCAGGGAACGAGATGCTGGCGAAAATGATGCATCCAGGTAACCACTTATAAAAACCTGAGAAAATATTATTATTACATAAGCATGTTATAATTAATTAGACTTACTTACTTTTGTACAGAGGCGGAGCAAGATCTATATCGAATGTGGGCAATCATTTTACAATGCTCTAGTTGAGTGATTTGTAAAATAGAAGAAGTACATTTGCAAAAGCATTAGTCAAATATTCTTCGGCATTAGTAACAGCAAAAAATAAGGTAAAGTAAGTATTATTATAGTAGAAGAACCTAAACCGACCTTCACCGAGCTGATACAAGCTAGACCAAATATTTTTAACTATTTTAAAAAAATATATTTTTTATTTAATGTTTGTAATATTTGTTACGATAATAGAAAAGTATATATATCCGGATAAGCGCTGTTTTATTACGAACACGTTGATATAGGGTTGTCTGCAAAAAAAGTTGGTTCTAATAGAGGTTTTCGAATTTTCAAGATTTAAATTTCCACACGAATGAAAACGAGTGACAGAGGGACCCCTACCCCGGATATACTGTGTGATAATAAAGGACCGAACATTGCAGTCTGTTGGGGCCTTGAAGAAAGTGCGCATGCTCGGCACGTACACTATGGAAGGATTTTTTTTGGCAACCCATTTTTAATATATTCTCTAATACACTAAATTTATTATAAAATAAGTTTTATACTATTATCAGCTCGGTGAAGGTCGGCTTAGCTTCGAATCTTAGACCATTATTAATAGTAGGTAAGTATACCTAATTAATCTGAGTATATATTTATTAGTTGCCATATTTGTACGTAGTAGGCTTGGTATTAGGTCTGAGAATAAAAGGTTGTCATTGATTTTTATACCCCCAAGTGATAAGGGTGGGTACTCCATTTATTATTTTTTGTACAAAATAATTTATAAGGAAAAACAAGGTTCGAAGGGATTAACTAGTAAATATAAAAAATATTTGGAATCTAGTGCGGACCAGCACAAAAGAATATAGGTATTAGAGAGATTTTCTTCGTTGCGTCTTCGATTTTAATTAAGTATTAGGCTATGGGCGGTTGGCCACATTTCCCATGCCCTACGCAGCCTCTGCTTGTGGAACAAACTATCTATCTGCCTAACAAGCAAAGTAGCTGACGAAGCTCAGGATGCCTAACCTGGTAGAATCGATCCAGGTGGTTAGTGCTCTCAAAGCATTCAGGTGTCAAAAAGCTACCGCGTTATTTAATTCACACATAACATTGTGGAAATGTGCAAATGTAGGTACCTATATAAAAAATTTGAATATTATGGAATTCCACCAAGTGCAGCTGATAAAATCTATTGGAGGCTGAATTAATTTTACTGACGTATATGTGTTGTTTATTAATGGGTTTTATATGCAGACTAATAATATGTTTTCTCTTTCGCATGAATTCAAATCTAAGTGTCTGAAGTCAGCTCATTGGTTTGCTAAGGAAGATATACGTCTATTTATGGTTCTATTCTATTAGGGGTCTCTTAAAATTGTTAATCTTATATTATTACGAGCTGGCTGGTGGTAAAAATCATTATAAGTATACCGGTATTGCTATTTGGATATCAACAGGGCAATTACAAAGTTAAGACAAAGTTTTATAACGTAACAATTTATTATTCTGGTATTCAGATATACTTCCCGATCTTATGAAAGATTTATCACCACATAGATTCGAGAAATGTATCAAATCTAAATTGTATTAAAACATCATTATAAGATTGGTACCTATGTAAGTAAGTACGTATCGCTTTTGTGTTATGTAGGTAGGTATATTAGGTCAAACAAATGCAAATGTAAATATTATTGTTAAAAATAAAGAAAAAAGACCTCTGAAAGGAAACTCCTTCGCCGTATCTTCTCTGGAGTAGCCGCGTTCCGATCCGGTGGAAAATTATATAAACGCGTCACAAGCACCACTTGTGTGGTCTATGTGATATATAGTGGTACATTTCATCCTCTATCTTCAATTTAGGAAAAGTAAAATGTCTCATGTAATTGAAGAAACAAGCGACCTAAACCCTTATTTATTATCACCCCAGGTAATTTATTGTTTTTTTTTGCTCGACGTAGACGAACAGTCGTCATTTTGTTTAGCGCAATGAAAGGAAAGTAGCCACTTTTCGCCCGGAGGTTAGAAAAAATATTTTCTATTATATTATATTTAAATTATTTCAAGTTGTTTTAATTTTTGTGTTTTTTGGTGTAGTTTTGTACACAAAATATTTTGTTGTAACAAATGTTATCTTCAGTTTTAATTCTGTCACGTTGCTATTGTGATGCTTAAATATCGACCAGATATTTAAGCATCACAATAGCAACGTGACAAAAATAAGACCAGTTGTCTAAAATACGAGTAGCATTAAAATATTTTTATTTGGGTTCCGTACTAAAAGGAACGGGACCGTTTCTTGATTTTTTCATAGATGGTATATTTCTGTTCCTTCTATAATACACATCGACGTAAGAAAACGTATTCGCTGTAAGTAACAAAATCCCAACTTTTCAATACAGTCAGAAAAACTAATATAAAATCTGAAAAAAAATAATAATTTAAAAACTATCAGTCATAGAAAGATTGTATATATTGTACACAGTTTATTTGAAAAAAAATGCACATTGTTATAAGTACATTTTTTTTGTTACTAATGATTTCTTCTAAAGTTATAAGAACAAGGTTTTTCGCTACTTACAGTAAATACGTTTTATAACGTCGATATGTAGAATAAATTAAGTATTTAAATGGACTCCCATGCAACGAACGGACGAACACCCCGACACGACTAATAGATGTCGCTATCTATCGACGAGTATTCGTAGCCAGGTATTACCAGAATATCAAATTTTGTAATAAACAATCAAAATCATGTTGTATGTGTAAAAGGTGGTTTATTTTTATATACACTATAACTACTACACTATACTATTTTATATAGACAATAGATTCTGTACGGAACCCTTCGTCCCACTCGCACTTGTACTATGTTACGGTGTTTAAAAATCGTAAAAACTTACAAGCACATTGTCGTTATTCAAGTCTATATGTTTGGCGACGCACTCCGCGCCACTGACATCTAGTTTGCATTTCACTTCGTTCCAAGACAAGACCCTCTCGAACCAGCCAGAGCTTGGCCGTATCACTACAACGTATAGAGATTGCTTTGTTTCCTTTGACAATGTTGTGTTTTTAGTCATTCCTGGACCTGGAGGAAAGCGATAAATTTTTCATTTTGTTTGTCTTCTTTTTAAATCCAGACAGAAAAATGTGTGATAAGTTTGACTTGTATGTGTGTATCCGTATTGAGGAATATGTATCTGATAAAAATGCTTGGGATTTAATGCTCCTCGTACCGATCTCTGATATTATGTGATGTATAATATATAATGAAGTTTTTGTTGTAAGTATTATTGTTACAAAAAAAATACAAGTTTCTTTCGCTGGATCTTATCAGGGAGTGGCCGCGATGGTAACGGTGGTACATCCGATAGTGCAGCTTTTATGTTCTATCTATCATTCGGAGTCATTTTAAAATAACCGCTTTTAACTAAATCTTTATGTAGGTTTATAAGGTACATAAACTAAAACAGTATTTTTTAGAATTTTTGTCTGTCTGTTTTTACAATCTCTGAAACATCTGAATCGATTTTGACAGGACTTTTACTGACAGACAGCTAATTTAATAAGGAACGATAATGGTTCCTAGACTAAGGACTACTTTTATTTTAGAATTTCAGTTTAGAAATGTATAAAATAAAATAACTGAATAAAAACGCGAACGAAATCGTGGGCATAGCTAGTATTAAATAAAATATTTTCTATTCCATTCTATTATATCTGATTTCTTATTTACAAAAAATGACATACCTAACCAAAATTAAATGCCATATTCTATATTATTCATAGTTAATTAAGTTTTAGCCCTTATGATGATGTAGAAAGCGAAACCGGGTGGCTATTTCAAAAATATTTTTCAATAATATGTGACAAAATACATGTGTTTTTCATTTAAAATAAATAATAACATACTCCTGTCATAACGCAATCAAGTGTTAAACAAATATTACATAAAATATTTAAATAAATTCCAGAATAAATTAAAAAAAATAGCCATACTCAAAAACACAGACACAATATATTCAAATGCCTACCCCCGTCGGGATTCGAACCCGAGCCTGTCGATTATTTGTGAGTTTTTTAAGAAATATATCACTGGCTTACATTTAGCCAGCAGACCTCCTGGGGATCCTGTGTCTTGTGCTCCGTAGGTTAATCCAATTGACCACAAAAACAATAAAACTGTTTTGATATCGAAAAGCATCTTAGATTCGTGCTTCCGAAACCTAATGCAAAGTAGAACTGTTAGTTCAACAGAATTTTAAAGGTTGATGGTCAGTCTACGTCAGCCGAACATCTAGTTTCTAACGCGCCTTGCGTCTAACGGCTCCAGCGACTTCGACATTGTAGTGCAACACACACAGTGGGGCAATGTGAAGGTTTTGATAAGGTCAAATTGAAACTACTACATAGCTACGCCCGTGACTTTTTTTTTATGATATTGGATGGCAAACAAGCAGACGGATTTCCTGGTGGTAAGAAATGCACGTCGCCTATGGACACCAAAGGTGGAAATGGTGCGCTGCCAACCTGAGGCTGGGGTGGTAAGCCTCTTGCGTGAGTAAGTTTACCGTCTACCCTACCCTCCAAACCAGAACACGACAATGGCGGGCACTGATGCTATTGTGGCAGGAATAGGTAAGGCGGTGGTACCAACCCGGGCGAGTGAAGTGGCAGGATGAAAGGCCTGGGTCAGTTATAGGAATAAATTCAATAAACACCCAGAACCGGAAATACAAATATCTATGTTCATCACACAAATGTCTGTCTCCGTGGGGAATCGAACCCGAGCCTTGCGGTTGGTCGATGGTGTTAGGCGTGTACCTACGCTAGATACTCGGCCGACGAGGCAGTCAATTATTATTATTTTCAAATAATAATTGTCATTGTTTTGATTAGCTTTTATAATGGTCTAAAATCAGAACTTAAGCCGATTTTGCACCGAGCTGATAATAGAAAAAAACGTATTTTATAATCAATTTAGTATATTAGAGAATATATTAAAAATGGGTTGCAAAAAAAAATCCTGGACTAGACCTTCCATTTTACGTGCCGAGCATGCGCACTTTCTTTTATTCAAGGCCCCAACAGAGACGACTGCCATAGACAGATAGGCGAACCGCGGAGTGTTAGTGATAGAGTCCCGTATGTTCTCTGTGGGTACGGAACCTTAGAAACGTAAATAAGATTTATAAATATAGAGGTTGTAACGTAATACAATCATATTAAAATAAAAAAGTAATCATACTGAGATAAAACTAGCGGCAAATTTATTCAAAATTATAACATGCATAGGTTTACACAATATCAATAATTAATTAAAAAATATTGCCAAGCAAAATATAATAAAAACTAAATAATAAAATTATTTTGGCCTCTATTGTCAAGTGTACTCGGTGGCAGGTTCGATTCCCGGATAGGGCAACTTGTTCTGTAAGTTTTTCTATTTTCCTCCAAAACATTGTTATAGTGCTTAAGTACGTACCCAGTACCTCTACCTACCCCTTCGGGGGATATAGGCGGAAATAAATTTATTTACTTTAAAAAAAAATTAGTTTCTGCATAACTACTTATATAAATTACTTTTATTAAGCGAATTTAAAAAGGATAAGGGATGTAGGAAATGAGCATTTGGTACTCGATACCCTCTTCCATCACTGCCAGGGACCTGGTGTGAAGGTATGGATGTAAGTACATAGTAGTAGTAGGTACATACAGTAAAAAGGATAAGTTCCTCAATTCGTCTGCATGTATTTCTGCAGTAAATTCCCAATAGTTTAAGAAGATGGGTCATACTTCAGAAGTGGTCCATATAAATTTTATGTTAATTGGTTAAGTAATTTTTGAAATATAAACAAAATAGAGAAATGACCTTTAGACGACACGATACATTGAATTGTATCACATTTTGCTGTTAAAATAGTTTTACCATTAAAATAAAAATCAATATAATTATGAACAATAAATCCTTAGTGCATCAAAAACGCCATGGAATTTGAATTTGCTGTATTTTTTTACATGTAAGGTATGATACCTTAGATAAGGTTTTTAAACCTTTGTGACCCAACCATGTTCAACAAAGTTAGCTTAAGACTCTGCTTACACAAGCGTATACAATAGGATTAAACATGTAAAACCAAACCTAATCGCCATAAACTTATTTTATTTACTGGTGTTTGTTAAAAAGAGCTAAAATAGAAATAGCAATGAATTGTTTAACCAAAAC
Source organism: Lasaia peninsularis (assembly GCA_018236625.1). Classification (NCBI taxonomy): domain Eukaryota; kingdom Metazoa; phylum Arthropoda; class Insecta; order Lepidoptera; family Riodinidae; genus Lasaia; species Lasaia peninsularis. Next base: position 11,377 of record DVZL01006174.1, read on the forward strand.
ATTGTTTATTCAAAAGTCACAGGCGCTTCATTATTTTCTGTATCAGTTGAAACAAAACTTTTCAGTTTTATCACATATTTTTCCCGTGTTGGTCCGGGTTCCGTTGTAGAATAGGCCAACTGCCTTCCACCCAAGCAGCTCGTAAGAGGCGAGCACAGG
>DVZL01006175.1:0-11535 GCA_018236625.1 Lasaia peninsularis
CAACTATCGCGGTTCCCAAGATACAGGTGCCAGACAGACGAACAGCGGAGGGTTAATAATAAGGTACCGTTTTTACCCTTTGGGAACGGAACCCAGTACGAGTTCAAAGCGCAGCAGAATTACTAACATTTTTTTTGTATGATACAATGGAAAAAAAAGTGGAAAAAAATCCAAGATAATCGTGGTTGTATAATATGTTACCCTCTGCCTACCGCTTCAGGGATATGGGCGTGACGAATCAAGTAGAAGACATATCGTTTCATTACATATTATAAAATAAAGTCACTTTCTCTGTCTGTCCCTTTGTATGCTAAAATCCTTAAAACTAAGCAACGGATTTTGATGCCGTTTTTAATAGATAGAGTGATTCAAGAGGAATATTTTTATGTATATAACATGTATAGTATGCCCGCACGAAGCCGGGGTGGGTCGCTAGTAAAATTATAAATGCGAAAGTAACTCTGTCTGTCTGTCTCTCTGTTAAGCTTTTACGCCTAAACCACTGAACCAATTTTGATGTAATTTAGTACAGAGATAGAGTTGACCTTGAGAAAGGACATAGTAGGCTACTTTTTAATCGACTACATTAAAAGAGGGTGTGTTTTTACGCAATATGTTACCTAGACCTAGTTGACTATATAAATATTACTTTTCAATAATACTGATATTTTATTACCTCTCTAGAAATGAGGGTAAAATATCTATTATCCTATCATTTGTACAAAAAAGCGCTGAATTTTCGCATTCCAGTAGCGGAGTATTATCATATCAAACAAGTTACATTTCCAGCGCTGTCAAAATATTTCCACTGGGCTTTCGCTGTTCCCGTACCTATCTGCTAACCGGTAGTATAACACATTAAATATTTCAGTAGTTTATAGCTTTTGCGAATATTTTTTAAGCAACTTCATCTATTCATACGAATACACAGTTAATTTATATATAGTAGTCTAACTACCGCGACCTGAATATGCATAGCGACATCTATTGGTATTCGGGAAAAAACTTAAATGAGAAAGTTTGTGAGCATGGATGTGTGTATGTTTGTTTCTCTTTCGCGAAAAAACTACTACACGGAATTGGATGAAACTTTACACCAAGTAATATAGCTTATACATAACAAAACATATGATTCTTTTTAGTAGTAATTTCCCGCCTATTATCCCGAAAGGGGTAGGCAGAGGTGTGCTAGTATATCCACGACTCAAGTCCAGCAGATATGCTAGAACATCCACGATTAGCCAAGATACTAGGGCTCTGATGTGATAGGCAAGCCTATCGCCACTTCGGACACATTTAATCCCGGGCATTGTAATGCTTATTAAGAAAAATCTGAAAAAACATTAAAGAGAAGTTGCCCGACCTGGGAATTGAACCCGAAACCCTACGTGACTAACGGTCTTAACAGGCAACAGCCGTACCGTTACACCACAGAGGCGATAAGGTTTTTTTTAAACAACAAAATTAAAAGGACGGAAAGACGGTATGAAACCAACGGATTCTTAGTAATAGGGCTTCTGATTTTACACTTCGGGTACCATACCATAAAAGTTTAAAAATATCCTATATCAATTCAATATAAAGCTCCCAAATATTCGCATTTCGATGATAAAGGCGTATTAACATGTCAGACGCGTTACATCTCTAGTGCTACTGGGAATTACCACTGGGCTTCCCCACTGTTCTCGCACCAGATAATCTCCCCTGTATTTCAAAATGGCGAATTGAAAACTCAGCTACTTGTTATGAAATTACCAGAAAGATATATTAAATTTATTGCTAAGAATTTTTGATAGAATTTCCTTACCTAGTTTTCTAAGCTCTTTTTCCTCAGACTTCAGTACATGTTATAAAACATAGTCACTTTCTCTATCTGTCCCTATGTATGCTCAAATCTTTAAAACTAAGCATCGGATTTAGTGCGGTTTTTTAATAGATGGAGTGATTCAATAGGAAGGGTTTTATGTATATAACATGTATAGTATACCCCTACGAAGCCGAGACGGGTCGCTAGTTTAAGTATAAAATAAGCAAAAGAGTGAACATGAGTGTCAGTAAACTAAACCATATGTTTAAGTATTAGCATAAGGGTAAGCACTAGCATCAACATGAGCATGAACTTTAGCATGAGAATGTGCATAATCATGAAAATGATATTTAACATAAGCATGAGCGTAATCGTCAATACGAGTGTAGGTAAAAAAGGTATTAACCCTTATCCGACTATATAAGGTCCCATTGTGACATGTTTTTCACATTAATTGAAAAAGTCATAAGAACAGGTCAGACAGAAGAGAAGAGCGTAGTAGATGTCAGTATAATTTATTTTGGTTGATGGCATTTGGTTTATTACAACACTTATAACTCGAGATCAACTGCACCAATTTTATTATAGTTCACAGTTTTTGATTTGTTGGATTTGTCTCTGCCCCGAATAGCAGACTACATTTTATTTTCAATAAATATTAATTTCTTTAGTACCTGTCAAACATTTGTTGTCAATCAATGTAAGTAATCATTGTTATTCATGCATGAGTTCAGAAGAATATTTTATAATATGGATATATTAATATTTATTTTGTATCATTGTATTATGTTCATCAAGATTCTACATAGATCAACACGGAAAAAAGTACCTGCCTAATATAAAAATACCTGAGTATCAGATATAAATTTCAGCCTAATACCTCCTAAAAAACAGGGCTTGACAGACAAACGGATGGTCGGATAACAAGGTGACCCTATAAGGATTCCGTTTTTTTATTTCGATGTACGGAATCCTGAAGAGTAAAAACTCAGGCGAAACCACGGGCATAGGCGCGTTTTATATAAATTTTACATTTGAATTTCAGGAACTATGAGGAAGCGACTTTAGCGACTATTATCAAAGGGCACGGGTCGCGGGTCCTCAGGGTGAATAAGTTCCAATGTTTACATCCAACGGCCCATGTGATGAAATATTTCCGGGACAATACAGCCATACAATCCATCATTGTAGCGATACACAAACCAAAAACCGCATCTATATATTTGAATTAGCAATCCGCACGCGGTTTCTCTCCCTTTAATTTTTCGCGTAAAAACATACCCTCTTTTCATTCTAGTCGGTTAAAAGTATTTTATGTGTTATTTTAATGTATATGCTATCTTTTTGTAAATTTTCATCCAAATCCGTCACGTAGTTTTTGCGTTAAAAGTAACAAACATCCACCCATACTTATAAACTTTCGCGTTTATAACATTAGTAGGATGTTAATTTAAACCATTAATAAATAAAAATATAAATTAAAAATATAGCTTAATAATTCTTTAAACTGTGATTTAACAGCATTCGTTAAAGTAAAATAGACATATACGAAATCTGTCTAAACGCAATAGCTTACCTAGGCTTTCTCCATTTTATACAGTAAAAATATTCACATTGTATATTCTAACAAAAGCTTGTGTAGCTGAACGTGAATATGACAGCGGCCGATGTTTAAATACCTACCCACACTTACATCTCGCTGTAAAACCTAAACGTGAGGGTGCTATTCTAAAACGAGTGATTCCATATCACTATTGGTGATAAATGTTTTCATTTTAAAAGAATCCTGTTCACTGTACGATTTAGCTTCAAAAACTAAATGTATCAATGTATTTTATTACTTTTTAAACATATTTTTGACAATATTTAGAACAGGCCGTTTGCCTTAAAAAAAAGTACCTTCACTACAAACCTATCTTACTTAACCTTACCTTGGCTAATCGTGGGTGTTCTAGTATATCTTCTGGACTTCGAGTCGTGTATATACTAGCACACCTCTGCCTACTCCTTCGGGGTAATAGGCTTTTTGTCTTGTTTTCTATGAAAAATCTCCTTTACTATAAAATTCTTCGATTTCTTAATTACAAAAAAACTTCACAATTTTATCATTTAGACCGCCTCATTGGTCGAGTGGCTAGCGTACACGCCTAACCGCATCGACTGACCGCGAGGCTCGGATTCGATTCCCGAAAGGGACAGACATTTATGTGATGAACATAGATGTTTGTATTTTTGGGTCTGGGTGTTTATTAAATTTATTCTTGTATATATTTAAGTATATCTATGTAGTGTAACACCCATAACACAAATTTAATTTGCTTTAATTTGCTTACTTTGTGGTTTGCTTATTTAGTCTTTAATTTGCTTACTTTGTGGTTAGATCAATTTGTGTAATTTGTCCAGTAATATTTATTTTATTTTGCTATAGAATTATTGAAGGAGACGTTTCTTATATAATAGTACTAGCTGACCCGGCGAACTTCGTACCGCCTAACAATCAATGTATGTCGTGTTACCTTTTGGCTAAATTAATTTAGGCTTTAATGGACGTAATACAATGATACAAATAACAAAATTAAAATTATGAAAAATCCCACGACGGTTAAAATGTCGTTGAAAAAACGCAACATACTTAATTAAAAAAAAAACCCCGACTAATAGAATTTGTTTGACCATATGAACTTCATAAAAAACTAAAAAAAATATATTTAATTTCGGAGTTTTATGGTAATGTGATTGATTTAGAGATATTTCATTACTATACTTTTTGCCTTCAAAACTTCGAATCCGTTTTTAATGAGGTTTTAAGTTATCAAGTTTAATCCATGCTTTAGGTCAATTTTTAGGTGGGCGTTACGGTGACAACTCGCAAGGGGGCGCTGTAGTAATGTGTTTTTGTACAACCTTTTTAATTGAAAATACAGACACAAGTTTATTCACTCTTTTTATATATAGATTACACAAAATATATTTCTATACGCATGCCTGATATATAATATCCTTCCTCTGCCAACCTACTTTATGCTTTTTATTACATTGACTTATGTCAAAATATATTGTCACTATATTTTCTTCTAAGTAAATCAAAGCCAAGTTTTCTGTGGTTTATTGTATCATTTATGTATCAATTTAATTTACTTAAGATATAATGACAGACGAAAAGTCTACGGCCAATGCTTTTGCTAAATATTTAAGAAACAGTGAGCCACGATGGAATGGAATGTGGATGAACATAATTCATCTTTCTTCCTTATGTATTCACCAAGTTTTCATTGTTTTTAAAATCTATTATGCTATTCCGGGTGGTGAAAAATCCAACGAATCAAAACAATGAAAATTGGTCCCTGTTGTATCTCGAATTATAAGTTTTTGAACAAACCCGACTTTCTTTTATATACCTATATAGATCTTTCGTCTGTCACATGGCATATTATATGTCAAACGTCTCGTTCAAAATGTATAACGAAATTAAAACAGTAATTTTATTTTATTCTAAATAAATCTAGAGATACATATTTTCGTGACTTCCTGTATTATTTCTGTATTTTTTAATACATAGTTTGATGGTTACTCTGTTGTACGGAGAAAAAACGAGTCATTAAAATTGGTACTGTCGTTGTACTTTTTTGAGTTACTTTTTAAATATCGACCTCTTATTATTAAATAATAAAAAAACAATATATCAAATTTTGATATATTGTTTTTTTTTATTTGTGGTCACTTAGTAGTATCAGTATGGAAACATAAAGTTGAAAGTACTATGTGGAGATTACATTGTAATAAAAATTTATCTCCAAAACGAGTATTACTAACTCACTTTAGAATGTTCCCTCTCTTTTCGCAAGTTTTGTTGCGCTAAAAAAGTCATAAAAAGCCAGCCTTATGAGATTGAGCCGATTCTTTGAGAATGAGACAGAGTTTTAATATAGGTGACAGGTCTTCATTAAGAATATTACTTTCAGATAGTCTCTTTAGGTTCACAGTTGAAAACAAAGCCAATTATTATTCGATATGTGTAATATCCGTATCCGTATTCTTACCCGTACCCATATCTGTGTTCGTATCCGTATCCGTGTCCGTATCCATGTCCGTGTCCGTGCCCGTATTAGTATCCGTATCCGTATCTATATCCGTATCCGTATCCGTATCCGTGCCCGTATCAGTATCCGTATCCGTTCCCATGTCCGTATCCGTTCCCGTGTTCGTATCCGTTCCCGTGTCCATATCCATGTCCGCATTCGTATCCGTGTCCATATCTGTATCCGAAATTTCCTGTCACTTGGGACTAAGACTAACACGGTTTAGTGAGTTTATATCAAGAGCGTTTGGTATTAAGATAATTAAGTACAAGTTTCGCTTGATAGGTCTTGCGGATAAATTGAATTCAAGTCCCTTATATTCCTTTGAGCGCACTCACCGACCTCGGTTGAATGCTCCGACGAAGGTAGATAATGATCACAATGGTAACAATTTCATCAATAAGTCGTGAGATTGAAACAATTTATTTGCTTCATTACACTTTCCACGTATGATATGGCTGGAATGATTTCTTAGAACATTTCTGAGTACCTACTTAAATAAGATAGAATTTTAACAAGACCAGACTTAAATTATTTATGGAAAAGTAACTTCGTAACACCAGCACTTAGGGGTATGAAACATAGATAATAACCTATTCCCAGACCTGGCAAGTATCCATGTAAAGTTTCATCAAATCGGTTTAGCTGTTTTAGAAGAGTATATAATATATGAATTGAAATGTAGGTATATATATGAATCATCTATATAAATTAAAATGAATCACCGTAATAATTTCACCAGATTGGATATTTTTGTTTATGTGTTCTTTATTGTCAGTATAAGGTTTTTATATCAATATCTATTTCTCATATTCCTAAGAGCGGGGGCTATGAAGTCCACCGGAACAGTTAATAAGATATAATATTGGTGGCAGAGTGTGGGTATCAACTTTACCCTATAAGTACGGGCGAATTATTTGTTTCTACCGCCCTTACTTCAGTATACTACATATATGTTTCTTATTTTTTAAGATATTGTAGCCTTTAGATTTTATTTATCTCCTAGCTGTTGCCCGCAACTTTGTCTGCGTGGGCTGAATTCCCGTGCCACACGATGAAACCCATGTCATGACACATACAAAATCAAGTGCAAAAGATAGTATTTCTATAGCAAAAACAGTCTGAAACTACGTTATAACCGACAAAAAAATAATTTCAAGTTTGACTCTTTATCCTTTCCCACGGAACCTCTTAAAGTAAACGAGACAAAAAGTTGCTTATGCGGAACATAAGCAACTTTTTGTGATCGTTTACTTTTACAAGCTACCTGGTTGCTAAATTTAATCACGGTCAGTTTAGTAGTTATAGTATGATTTATGGCCGGGATACGGACAGACAAACAAACAATCCAAAAAAATGTGTTCTACTGCCTAGTTTTAGTCACCTGAGCCTATTTTTTCGCCATATAGGCAAAATATATTCACGACTCGTAACGCCAGTAGATAAACGATTAGCCAATGTACTAGGACCCTGATGTGATAGGTGGAAACCTATCGCCACTTCGGGGACATAGCAATCGCGGGCAATGTAATGCTTACTCAGAAAAGTTGCCCCATCTGGGAATTGAACTCGAAGCCCTATGTGGCAAAAAGTCTTAACAGGCAAAAGCCGTACCGTTACACCACAAAAGCTTATCATAAACCCTTAAAAATACTAAATAATCAAACAATATAGTAATTAATAAACCATAATCTTGTATGAGTCATAATAAAGCCCTTGTAATGATTCTAGGGACGCAACAAACATATAAGTACATATTCTGATTAGAAAACTCATTATACTTTTGCTTTGTGTAGAAAGGTATGTGATAGCTACAGACGACATTTTATGTAATTGACTCTTTCCTAGTAATTTTAAGATAAATACCAAGACCTAACACCTTGAAAAGCTCTTCGTATTTATTAAAAGCTCATAGATATACTTCTGTTTCTAAAGCAAAAGCCTATTTAATAAAGTCTAGAAAATTGTATCGCAAACATAAGTTTGTGTAAAATGTCGCTTGGATTTATTGTTGGCAACTTTGTTATTTCAAGTTTGTTAATATTTAGGGTTGTTAGGATACATATTCTGTGAAAATATTACGCACACTCAATGTGAAAGTCCAGAGAAGTTTGCCAACTTTAATTTTCCTATATTTGTTATTCATTGAAATATTCTTTGTTTGTTCGCACTCAAAAAAACTGTTATGCCTGTTAACTATTAAATTTCATAAATTACGTGAACAAAATATTATACAGTATGTTAAGCTTTCTATTTATATATTTATTTACAAATTTAGTTTCATGAACTATTAACAAAAATGTAAACTATATTAGGCAATCTATATTAATTCAACTAAAAAGGAGGTTATGAAATAAGTATAACAAAAGTGTAATATATACAAAACAATAGTTATAGAGAGCCAGTTACAGGTCTTCACGAATATTAACAAAAATTACCTACTTAACAACTATTAAAATATTAGAAAGAAAAAAAAATAGTTAAAAAAAACTTGAAAAAATAAGAATGTCGGTGGCCTTAGACACGGGATACTTTACCATTATATTGCAGCGTGGGAAGCGTTTTAGAGACATATGATTACTGAGTCTGTTAACACTTTTTATTACGTATTATTAACTATTTTACAAAATACGTAACTAGATACGCACTGTATATAATATGGTTTTTTATCTCAAAATGTATCTCTAGAAGCATTTTTCGAACGGTTCACTCTCGGACAGCCGATATAAGCCGTGTGTCTCCAATAAAACTTTATATCACAGAGCTGATAACCTACATTCCATCCAGCACAATACGAATCGTGAGAAAAACACATTTGAGCTGAGTTTTTTTTCATTGGACATAACAGCGAAATGCTCTCAACGTTCATTGTTTGAGAATTAGTGAAATCCATCTAAAAAATAATTATTTTGAATTACATTTTTTTATTATTAGAGCAAAATTATTTCAGAATAAATAGAATAAACAAAAAAATATTTAATAAAAAAGATTTTTTTAATACTGTTTTTTTAATACAGCTTTTATTTCTTAACTTGGAAGCTAGTAGTATCTTGTACCAACTATCAAAATCATCTGGCGCTAGGTTTTACTAAAATGCATTTGTACGACAAAACTAACCACGTGGACAGATCTTACTTACATTATTACTTACTTATTTTTTTAATGTTCTTGCGTGTTTGTTTAGTATACTAAAAGGTAATTTATACCTTTTTTCCCTTTAAGCTGTCATCTTATATAGTCACCACACAAGTGATAATATATTTAAAAGCTTGTATCAAGATTTACTTTTTTAAAAAATGAAGTAAATTAACTAGATTTTTTCGAAACTAGTACTTTGGCTAATCGGGGATATACTAGCACACCTCTGTCAACCCCATCGGGGATAATAGGCGTGAAGGTACTCTACTCTTTTCAAAACTACGTTAATACGGGAATTATCACAATTGAATTAAGAAAAAACATTTCAAGTTAAATAAAAGCTTGTAATAAATTGGTTTAAATAAAATTAAAATCTAAAAACTCAAAGTCAAATCCATATATCAGATTATTTCATCCAATTAAACTACGAGAAAGCACATTCTCTGGATACAAAGCACGACAGACACAATTATAGGTGCGTCACAGTCTTTTGCTAGTCTGGCAGTTTATTACCACGTGTTGATCCGGATCTCTTGTGGAGAATAGACCATCTGCCTCCCTACCAAGCAGCTCGTAAGAGGCGAGCATAGGTCGAATAGGTTACTTCCAACATGACTACTACTGGTAGAGCAATTTAATGTATAAAGAACTTATATCAAATATTTAATATAACAGTGATTTATTTATTTTGTTACGTCTTCTTTGCATTATCAAATATGACATTTTAATTATTTTTGTGTATTATGAATTATGAATAATTAACAATTATGAGTGACATGCAATTATAAATTGAAATTTGTTTTTTTGTAAAATGACGTGTTGGTAGAATTAAGTAAAAGTATAGTATTTTTTTCAAATTGTATATATTTGCGTGCCAAATAATGGTCTTAGTAGCTAAGTACATACTATAAAACTGATTGTAAGAACTGTGAACTGTACTAAAAGCAAATAAACGAACTTGAACTTGAGTGCTGTGCAACAACTCGCCCACGTAGAGATCTATCGCCTTACATATTCCTCCCGTCATAATAACATTGTCGTGTTTCGATCGGGAACGTTGGGTTATTGGATTTTCACAAAAATTCTAACAGTCTGACCACAAAACAGTGACGCACCAATATATATTATACGGTGTCTATAGGCCACGGCTGTCTCTTCAGGAGACCCGTGTGCCTGTTCACTGTCTTATTCAATAAAAAAAAAGATTTTGGATCTTTTAAAATATACTTCAAATTAACTTTGAAGGAAAATAATATCATATTTAATGTAAATTCTCTTTAAAGCGAAGTAAATTACCAAACATGCCCTATCTTCCCGTTTGCATGGTAGAAGAAAATTTAATTTTGGTTACGTTTGTTTTCCAAACAAAAGCCGCTCCATATTATATTATCTTAGAGAAGAAAGAATTTTAAAAATCTGCAGAAAGAATATTGTGTGTTGGAAAAACAAAAGGTCTTTATGTTGTTTGCGGATTAGAAATATTAATAAAAAACCTTTATTTTCCTCAGACACGTGTACTTTTTGTAACTGGTAATACTCGTACAATGAACCTGAGCTTACATCAAAGGGGAAAAACAGGCAAAAGTTGGAAATATTTCGCCCGTTTCTAAGTCATGAACCGAAAGGTTACTTTGACGAAATGCTTATTGGGTCACAACCAACGAGACCACCAGCGGTAGAGTGCTGTGTTGAAAGTCGCTCAGGACATTGTCCTGTTCCAGTCCAGAGGGTAGAGTAGCCGGTATATTTGGTTAACAGGCCTAACAGCCCTACCGCAAGACAGCAAAAGACCTACAATAACTAAATAATCCTGCCGCCATAATAACATTGTTATGTTCCAGTTTAAAGAGTAGGCGGTAGACTTGCACATTAAGCCTAATACCCGGTCACAGGACAGCAACACACATATAACATCTATGGTATCTATAGGCTAGGGTTGTCTCTTACTACTAGGAGAGCCAAGTGCTTGTTCCCTGCATTATCCTATAAAAAATAGGACGGTTAAACAGTTCCGCTATAACTGAAACCCTTAGTAAAAACAAAAATATAGAGCCGCTAACTCCAAATCGAACCTTTGTTAATAATTATATTTGCATTCGTATTGTAAAATCATTGACCTGTCATTAAAATTCAAGTGTCATATGCATTACTGCTCATTATAATAATTATTATTATTTGCATGAATTAATTCTGACGTTAGAGATATTACAATACCCACAAACGCACTTGTGCGGGGTTTTGTGGGGTTTGTTAATTAACATTACTTCTATATAAAATACCTACCAGTTATAATAAATCCTACTAATATTATAAATTCGAAAATTGTGAGAATGTATGTGTTGATGTTTGAAAAAACTACTTCACGGATTTAAATGAAACTTTACAATAATATAGTTTATACATAACAATAACACATGGACTACTTTTTAAAAGTCTTTTTAATACGCTTTTATTAGCTTGGGTTGTACGTATGTATGTATGTATGTATGTATGTATGTATGTAGCGGAATC
>DVZL01006176.1:0-11534 GCA_018236625.1 Lasaia peninsularis
TAGTATCGTTGTCTAACACCCATAACACAAGCATTTAATTCGCTTACTTTGGGGTTAGATCAATTTGTGTAATTTGTGCAGTAATATTTATTTATTTATTTATCTAAGGCTTCTATAGCCCAAGGTTATCTCTTACCATCAGGAGGGCCGTGTGCTTATTTGCTTCCTTGTTCCACAAAAAAACTATCAAATGCGATGGAAGATAAGAGTAAACCCTTTCCGTTGCATACTTCCGCAAACTACCAACTTGCTGCTTTGGACACAATAGATCGGCGTGCTGAAAGAATAATTCAGGACTCACAACTGTTCAGAACAAAATTGCTTAAACTTGAACACCGTCGCAGAGTTGCTAGTCTTTCGGTTTTCTACAGGATACACTTTGGTGAGTGTGCCCAGGAACTCCACAATTTAATTCAACCAGCTCCATATCTCAGCCGTAACTGCAGGGTATCACCCATATTTGGTTAATATACCCTTCACACGATCAAAAATATTTGCTTCCTCTTTTATCATTAGAACGGCCAAGGATTGGAACTCTTTGCTTGGGAAGGTATTTCCAGAATGTTACAAATTAGGTGGCTTTAAAGAAAGAGTGCAAAGGCATCTATTAGCTTAGCGTGCTGCCACTTTCTTCACTTTCCATCAACTGGGTTGAGGTTCACTATGCTAAGCTATCTGATTTTTTATGATTCTTTTTTTTATAATTTCTAAAAAGTTTTTAATAAATTCAAAAAGCAAACAACAGTGGAAAAAGGCCACAACAAATAACCTAAACAAAATCTTTGCAAACTAGTGAGTAAGAATATATATAAAAAATAAAAATAATTTAGTCCAATATTCCGTGATAAACAGTTCGTCTAAAATCGAAAGGAAATCCGCGGAGATCGTCCCCGCCATAACTCGCAGACGGTATGAATTATTGATGTCTCCAACACAATGCTGGGATCTGGGTTCGAGATGATAAATACACAGTATGACGCGCCATTCCAAGAATAGAAAAGATCCTTGAGGTTCTGAAAGTGTCCTGGTATTTCAAACTTAAAACGCTTGTGAAAGATATGTATCATTGTATTCTTATTTGGAGTACTTCAACAACTGAATGGGCTCTGCTACTATATTTTTAACCGTCTTCAAATAAATAGTTTCCGAATTCATTTGTATGTTTAATATTATGACTTTTTGTATATTTGTTACGCCTTTACTACATTTAGTTGCATGGGTTTTTGATGATTCCTTTCTAAGATAGGTCGTACTTTAGAGACGACATGATGAACTAAAAGGTGGTTTTATTCAGTTTAAATTGTTATGTATATATCACGACTGACCTAGGATTTAACAATGCATTTTAATTTGAGTCTACATGTTAACAGGTCTCCTACCTTTTTCAATAGAAATATCGAAACGTATACTACTAGTGCTACCTCTGGTGGATCATTTTTAAATATTTCTAGGAAGTAGGCTAGGTCGTTCTCTAGCTATGGCATAATCAAAGGAAAAAGGGATTTCATTTTATACGTAGATAAGATTTTTTATTATTTTTATTAAAACAAAATTCTCCTTATATAAATCCCATTAATTTTCATATGTTTAAAAGCTGGTATCTTCTTTTCTTCCTTAAGAGAAGAGTTCTCAATGGACAAAATAGCGGCTTCTGACTCGAGGTTGTCTCCGTCAGGCGATGGCTCTTCCAATAATATTAAAGCATCTTTTTCGTTTAATATACTTTCCTTTGGTGCTTCATATACATGTTGCCTCACTGCAGATCTAAGATGATAATTAATAAAAACAAGCCTTAATAATAAGAAACCTGTCACTTATAGAAACTTTGGACTGATGTAAGCTTTGGTGTGAGAGTTATAGAACCGGATCACAATAGTTTGGAGGACTGACTTTTAAGTGGTGAGAAAAACATAGTGGTATTAATCTCAGCAATTCTTTGCAATACTTCACCAACCCTGTCTAACGAAACGATTGATTGTTACGAGCTGATAAGTTGAAGAAAGTTAGACTTTTCAAAGTAGCCCAAATCAATACCGGGTAAGCTATAAGTAAAGCACTGTAAACTGTTCATAAATATTAAACGTCGATATTAGAAAAGGGCAAAACCAATCGCCATAAAATTTATACGAGACCACATCTGAAATAGGACCTATCATTTGTAAACAAGAATCATCATTCATAAGATTCTTAAATAAAAAAGTGAAGTAAAAAGTTGACACAAAGAGACAATTAAAATGTGTATATAGTTTAAGAATACAAACAAACACCTTATGTTAAAAATACAGTATGCTTTTAGACAACAAATATTACGTTAATAACTTAAGATGTTTAGAATACACACCGCACATAATATATAGTGTTATTATGTTGCCAATATGAAGCTAGGAGTTCAAGTAAGCTGTAGTAAACCGAAAGTGGATGAGCGCTGTAATTCTATCAAATCATACTATATTATACTTTAGTCGCAATTTCACCCGCTTTAGTTCTTCCGTTGTAATCCTTTGACATAAAAACTTTTCTAACCTAAAGATAACAATAGAGTTTCGACGTTAATATTTTTGCAATAGAAATCACTACATATTATAAAACCAAGTCACTTTCTCTGTCTGTCCCTATGCTTTCTTAAATCTTTAAAACTAAGCAACGGATTATGATGTGTTTTTTTTAAATAGATAGAGTGATTCAAGAGGAAGGTTTTTATGTATATAACATTTATAGTATACCCGTGCGAAGCCGGGACGGGTCGCTAGTACTAGAATATAACTTACTTGGACGTAGTTGCAATATGTTGTGTTTGATTTTTTATAGCTTTTATAAAACTTTCGGCGGCGTTCCTCGCAAACGTATCGGCGATATTCTTGAAATACTTCAACGACTTATCCGACGACAGGGAATCGATTAATTGTTGAGTATCGATTTTTAGTATCAAGTTTCTACATTCCCCGAGAGAGAACAGTAATAATTGAAATACTAAAAGTAATTGATTTTTTAATAGCATCTCAACTGAATGTATTTTTACGAGCCGGAGCAAGAAATATCGATAATCGTTTGCGTTTTATCATTTTACTGGTTATAACTTGCGACTATGTATTCAATTTCAACAACGTTTTTAAAACTGTTACATATCAACGAGATAATGATAAATATCCTTCATTAATCTCAAAGTTACGTAAGATATTGGAATGATAATCTGTGTTAATAATAAAATGCATTTTAACAATTTCACTAAATACACATACCTACTCGTAATACTCAGTTTGAAAACCTCTGGTTAATCAATAAACATAAACTATTGATCTCAATATTGCACTGCTTCCTTTATATATCCTCTTTTTTAATGTACCTAAAGATATTTAATTACGTTTCATTTTTGTTATCTGTATTTTATTTTAAATATTTGCTTGTGGGTTGTCTCCATCTGACTCAACTGAGTGCTAAGCAGCAACTCGCCCGGATAGGGATCCACCGTTCTACCTATTCCAGCCGCCATAATGAGATTATCGTGTACCGCTTCGGAGGGTGTAGCCGGTAGACTTGTACATTAGGCCCAACAACCCGGCCACAAGACAGCGACGCGCCTAAAATACCTATAGTGTCTCTAGACCACGGGTACCTCTTTCCAATATCCCATAAAAAATCGTGTTCTTGCCTGAAATTAGTTGAAAACAGTAATTTCCTTATACCATGGACTCGGTTCTCTAGTGATTGTCTCTTCAGAATTCCAAGCCTCGCCATCCATGAATTTTTTGCCTCGTATTACACCTATATGTAAAAAATTACCACTGGCAGTATTCCCAAACAGATACGGCTTAGGAACATTCAAGAAAAGAACGTACTCATTCCTAAAAGTTCGGCAACGCATCTGTGATATTTATGGTGTGACTGGAGTATTAAATATTGGTTTCCCTTCTGGATTGAAGAGCTCAGTTGAGAGTAAAAACTGGTGGCCTTGTCAAGTCACTTAGATTAGGTAGCCGACCTGATGACGTATAAACAAGATAACGCTAGAACGAAAAAGAAATGACTTTGACTAAGTATCCACAATGGAATCTGTAGAACGCAGAAAAGAAACATAGAAAGAATATTTCCAGTGTAAAATTAAAATCAGAGAGGTATTTCTAATTCCACGCGTACAAACCATAAATTCCGGGCCAGCAATGATATATAGCTTGTGAACCTGATGTATTGGCCTCGTACCGTCCACGTATCTGTTAGCTTCCCTCTTCAATTATTGATAGAACGGGCCATTGAATAGTGCCTTTCTAGATGTGCATTATTAATTCCACGGAATACCCCGTCCGATATCGCTTTGTAAACAGAACCATGTATTGCTTTATTAGCAATTTATAAGAAACTGAATGATATACGAAGTGGATGGAAATATTTTTAAAGTGGCCTGGTTTTTGTTATTCAATTATATAACATTGTTAATGGGCCATGATAGCCAGACAGTTGAAATTTTCACAAATGATGTATTTCTGTTACCGCTATTATAATAAATACTTAAAACAAAATAGAAAAGTTGAGAGATGTCAAGGGAGACCCGGATGGAACGAAGTTTACGATTTTTTTTAATACATTTCCTTCACTGATTAATCGATAAATTAAAAAAAACGATATAATAAATAAAATAATAAACTGTGGGTGTGGATGTCGTCGTCGGACTACTGTAGCAAAAAGTGTCATGCCAACTTTTTTCGTGAGAATTTTTATCGTGTAGCCCCCTTTCATTTCACAACGCGCGATAAGGAACTTCGTTCCAATAAATTTATAAGAGGTGTGATTTTTTTCCCTTAAAGTGCGCGACCCTTTTACACTCGGCCAATTTTATTTTATTGTAAGGTATTGCCTGATGAAAAGATGTACACGTCGCCTTATTAGCTTAAAGATGACCGATGAGTTGGCAATTTGAATCTGGAATTTTAACCCCTTGCATGAATGTAACTACATTCCTCTTTAAACCGGAAAAAAATAGTCACCCATCATAAAACTTGCAAAAAATTTCTTTATTACATTTTTTCCGAGATTTTTGAATTTGAGTTCTTATCACATTATTTCTGGTATCTGTTAAAGTATTTGTGTGTTTTAATATTATTTGTTGTCTAACACTCATAACACTTTATATATTATATAACTTGCTTAATTTTGGATTTATAAATTGTCTAGAGATGTTTACTTATCAATAATGAAATAATGTTGTAAGATTTCTAAACAATATTGTTGTTTTGTGACCTACTAAATAGATTTTGATAATAATTCATAACTATATGTAATTTGGTCCAAATTGAAAGATACACAATCCTGATATCTCAATAGATTCTTATGCGAGACCTGGCTTAGTCACTAAAAGTGTACCCCTCAAACACTTTTTTCCGTTCCCGTTTTACAGTTAGTATGGAAAAAGTTGAAACGCCCTATTTTCATTGCAATTCGCCAAGTTTCGCTAAAATCTTCCCTAAAAACTTTCCTCAACGTTAACTGAAAATATAAAAAAATAACCCAATTGGTCAAACGGTCCTCAAGTTATCGCGTGACCAAGTGAAATATGGAATCACTTTGCTATACATAATAGAATAATTATTATTTACGACATAAATTATGGCTGCATACAAATTATTGCATTAAGCAATCATGGTTATACTAGATTTGTAATTAACTACAACATTGTAGAAGCACCCGTCGCACAAAAACGTTTATACATACAATCACTATATAAAGCATGAAATACACACCATTTTAATGCCCATAAGCAAAGGCAGCAAAAATCAAATGCAATTACAATACTTAATCAATTGCTGACTCCTTGTGTAATAAATTCTAGATAAAAACTGTAGAAATAAAATCCAGAGAATTAAAAGCCGCGGAGAGGATTGTGTAAATGAACTGCGGATATTTTTTAAATTGTTAGTTATTCTTTTTTCTTCTTATCTTCTAAATATGGTTTTCAATCAAGAGAAAGGATGGCAGCATTTTTTGATCATCATTAAAGTGTGTGTATTTATTTTATCAAATATTTTTGGTTATTTATAATAATTATTGGTATATTTTGGTGGCATACAAATGCATATTTCTTTTTAATTAAAAGATTTCATTTTACTTGCATCGTAGATATGTACGTAAGTACGTATGTTTGGGTGAAATCTTAGAATTCAATTTTGAAGTAGATATCTTCGCCCGATTAAGCTGAAATTTTGTATACACGTTTAGTTTGGATGAAAATGCACGATTAGGTACATGACATCATTCTAAATCCAATATGACGGACCAACCAAGATGGCGGAATAGTTGTTTTTAAAAGACTTCTATAATATGGGTATCAAATGAAAGGGCTCATTGAGAGCAACTCGAAAAATAATAAAAGTTTTTTGCCTTTTAATTTATTCGGTTAAAGTGCACGAAGCCAGAAGGTATTATTACTACATAAATGTCTTTGTATATCGTGTATTTTCTTGATACCGTAGCAAGGATGCCACCGCTGATTAAAAGTCATAATATATCAATCTCTTCTGGGTAATACGCCATTACGTCCATAGGCAAAATACTTCTCTTACGTTTTGAGAAACTACATGTTGGCTATGTTATAAGAGATCGTAAGTATATTGACACATTCAATGAGCATTATTTTATAAATTAATATTACTGGACAAATAACAGAAATTATCCAACACCAAAGTAAGCAAATTATATGCTTGTGCTATGGGTGATAGTCACGATATCACGACAAAGAAATACTTAAACATATACAAGGATAAATTTCATAAGCACACAAACAATACAAACAGCTTTGTTAGTCACATAGATGCCTGTCCCTGTCGGGAATTGAACCCGAACCTCGCGGGAAGTCGATGAGTTTAGGCGTGTACGTTAGCTCATCAACTATCAAGGCGGTATTAATTGAACGTTCTACATTACCACTACTATAACTATGTATTAGTAAGATATTTTTATGAAAAATCTGAGTGTACTAGGTGTCGATAAATATCTGGTAATAAACGACATTGATATTTATTTAAAGGCCTATACAATAAGCATAAAAGAGATTTTTTCCTAACAATCTGAGCGCACTAGTTTTCAATAAATATCTCGTGAGTATAGATGGCCAGGATTTGATTCGGCTATCGGAGCTCTCGTAAAATGTTATGCGTCGGCAATAACCCGACCGCTGTAATTCGATATAGTGCGTGCTATCGCACTGTGTCCATTGTCACCGTCCGATTTGTGATATATTCCTTTAATTAGATTGTAATAAATCAAACAAAGAGACACGTCATCTGTAAAAAAAACTTTAAGGTTTTTTGTTATGATATTGGAAAGCAAACAAGCAGACGGATTTCCTGATGGTAACAAATACACGACGACGACGCCTATAGACACCAAAGGTGGAAATGGTGCGTTGCCAACCTGAGGCTGGGATGGTAAGCCTCTTGCGTGAGTAAGTTTACCGGCTATCCTACCCTTCAGAACATGACGCTATTTTGGCAGGAATAGGTAATTAATGAATGCAAAGTATCGGTATGCACACAAAATTTAATGAGGATGGAAAGGATTTGGGCAAAAATTTACCTACGACTAACTCCTGTTGTACTTTACCAATTTGGTTCAGTCTTAGAATAACTTAAAAACTCCCAGATCAGGAATCAGTTCACCTTGCAATTGCATGCCCCTGTCATGAATTGTGCCCTGAGCCTCGCGGTTGATCGATGACTTTAGACGTAGATGCTAGCTCGTCAGCAAAGGGCAGTCGATTAAAAAAGCAGTTTGTATAAGGCAAACCTCGATATGTCTCAAACCAACTTTTGCTTTCTGTTTCGTTGAAAGAACGATGAAAAAGATCTCTAAAGAAAATAGGCATACTTAAGATTGACATATTCTATATTATTCATCGTTGGCGCTTGTTGAAACTTCCACATGTTAATATTTTAAATGAAAAACACATGTACTTTTTCATATACAACTTATAATTGAAAATTATCTTTTAAATAGCCGACTGGTTTCGTGTTTTACTGCATCATCAGAGCTAAAACTTTGACATTTGTTGACCGGTTTCTCTATGAACTTATTATAATACAAACACCGTGACTAAGACTAGGCGAAAACTCGCTCGATTCAGTAATTCCTTTTTCAATAATGCCAGTCCAATTATTGTTCTTCGGTTTTGGTTTGTCTTAAGTATTCTCTAAGACTTTTCCCACCAATATTTTCCTTCCGTTATATTGAATACGAAAATATCTTCCCTAATGATGATGATTAATTAATGGCCAGTAAAGACATTTTAAAAGTTTAGTAATGACGTATGACAATGGATACACGCAATACATAAAGTCAATCTACAACACGTCGTAGCTCGTTCGTGCTAATAAAACTTAATGAACCGCCCTATTGCTAGGAATGCCAAACATCTGCATGGCTAGTATGCGCAACATAGGCACATAGGCACATACCGGTAAGGTACAAGAGCAGATACCGGTAGTATGTAACATTGACAAGGATAATCACTACATATTATAAAACAAAGTCACTTTCTCTGTCTGTCCCTATGTATGCTTAAATCTTTAAAACTAAGCAACGGATATTAATGCAGATTTTTTAATAGATGGAGTGATTAAAGAGGAAAGTTTTATGTATATAATATGTATAGTATACCTGTGCGAAGCCGGGGCGGGCTGCTAGTATTTAATAAATAAATATCTCGAAGTTAATATTTTGTCGTTTGTTTTTTTTATGAGATAAAACAGCGAACAAAACCCCATAGATGTTGTAGATGCGTCATTGTCCTGTAACTAGTGTGGCCTATAGACACCATAGCTGTTGTAGGTGCGCTGCTGCCCTGTGGTCGGGATGTTAGACCTAATGTGCAAGTCTAACGGCTATCCTACCCTCCGGACCGAAACATGACACTGTCATTGTGGTGGCAGGTATAGGTAAGATTGCCACACAGCACTCTACCACCAGTGGTCATGTTGGTAGTGACCCAGTTAACTTATGCCTCTTATGAGCTGCCTGGTACACGGGGACCAAGTCTACAGGATACCCTACCCTCCGAACCGAAACACGACTATGTGACTATGAATAGGTAGGGTGGTTACCTAGGTTGGTGGATCCTTACCTGGGCGGCTTGCTGCACAGCGCTCTACCGCCAGTTAACCAATGCTCATCTCTTACTTATACTCATATGCCTGTTATGTTAAAACAGCAAAATATCATACATTATTTTAGTGGGATATTATTAGAATAAGATGCTTGCACGATCCGTTTTTAAGCAATACCTTCTGCGGATATAAATATTCAACCTAAGACCATTTACCACGATTTTAAATATGTATGACGACATCTATTGGTGCCTGGTGGTAGTGGAGCTCCTCAAATATTAACTTTATTCAGTTTTTTTTAGTATTTGTTGTTATAGCCTTTTATTTAGTATTTGTTGTTATAGCGACAACAAAAATACATCATATGTGATAATTTCAACTGTATAGTTATCGCAGTTTATGAGATACGTATGACCACGTGACAGACAGCCAGAGAGACATTTAGTGGGATTCGGTTTCTCCCTTTAGATTTTGTAACAAAAAAAGATTTTCGAAAATTGACCTACGCGCGCATACTAGTTCTTCTCAAATTGACACTAATAAATTTCATTTCAATGGATACTTTTTGTATGCGACACGCAGGAGCTAAGCTTGATGTGGTCATTTGAAACGCTGAATTAGTTACCGTAGTTTTTGCTGAATATCCTGATATACTATTGGTTTCAATGGTATACCAGTTGTACTGACCATTACTAACAATGTTGCTAATACCTCACGGTAGATGCAGTTTGTTTGGCGAACCCAGTTGAATATATCAAAAAAAGAATATAAATTATACCTTATATACCTTGATCTTATAGTTAGGGCTTCGGATATCAATTCTGGCAGACTAGGTTCGAACCACACCATGTACCAAGGAAAATATCCTTAGAAACCCTGGATTATATAAATATTATATATCTCTTTCATCTTGCGCTTGGATCTCTTTCATCTTTCATCTTCAAAGATTGGAACTCTCTGCCCAAAGCAGTGTTTCCGAAGAAATACAACTTAGCTGCCCTTAGATCGAGGGTGAATAGGTTTCTTTTAGCTTAGTACACAAACATCTTTGACTCCAGCATCACTTTCCATCAGGTGAGCTGTGGGTCATTGTGGTTAGCTTTAATATATAAAAAAAATATTTTAATAATATATTTGTATATTATTGAATGATACATAAAAAAATATATTTGAATTCCACCTAACTGTTTGAGTCTAACTTTCCTTTTGGGTTGTAGAGGTCTGATGACGGTCGCTTATGCAAAAACTGGCACCCTTGTCAACCTCTAGATTAGAATAAATAGTAAATAGTAGTAGTAAATAGTTCTCCTATGAACTAATGGTGGACAACGACGTATATAATATGTATAATAAGGCCGCCGAGTCAATTGAGACGCAATATAAAATGCACAGCGCCATCTATTTTTTAGATTTCGTACTAAAATTTAATCTTTAAAAATAAATAAAATTGGATCTGTATGTAATATTAAAATAAACGCTTTTTACTAAATGCATAATTATATATGTTTACATACAAGATACTTATACCGAAATAGTATTTTTTTGAATTTTTGTCTATCTGTGTTTGTATCCGCTAATCTCTGGAACAGCTGAACCTATTTTGACGCGACCTTTCCTGGCAGACAGCTGATGTAATAAAGAAAAGCTTAGGCTACTTTTATTTTAGAATTTTAAAAAAAAATGTGCAAAGTAAAACAATATATGACTGAGACGGGAAAAAAGAAGGCAAGAATAAAAATAATGATCTGGTTCGCAATGAAAACCAGGCAGCGTCGAGATTTCGGTCTCGATACAAGCTGAGAGGGTTCCGTTTAATACCTACACCAAAACACACGGAGAGGATTGACTTTTTTTTATATAGTATCTACTTGTTACTGTTATTATTTTTTTAAGCATTTTTTATATTCTTTTTTTTTAATCTCAAATATTGTTAAATTTTGGTGTTTTGGTTAGTTGCAATAAATATTTCTATTTCTATTTCATAACTCTGACGGCTGTTCAAAATTGTATAAAGTCGAGTTTGTGTATTCACCATACATTATATCAAAGGCGGATTGTTTTTAATCTTGTTAGTTCCTTGTAATGTTTATAATATTTAAATAATGGTTTTTATGAAGGCACGGCTGGAACGTGTCTAGTTAAGGTTTAAGAAAAGGCAAGTGTAGGGGCGAGACTAGACAGACGGTGGCAGATGACTGACAAGCGGCGCGGCGGCAGCAGTGGGTGCCTGACAGTAAAAACTATTTCGGATGTGGTAATCTTATTAGCAGTCATTATCATAATAAGTATTTTATACAAATAAAATACTTAACCCTAAAAAACTCTTTCACCTAGTCTGATTAAAGTATCAATTAACTACTCATTGATTAGTACTACTTGACAGATAAAATTATCAAGTAAATTAGTTCCATTTTACGTTACTCGGACTTTGTGAAATTGCTTTCT
>DVZL01006177.1:0-11534 GCA_018236625.1 Lasaia peninsularis
TATAAATAAAGATCTCATAATGTAACTACCGTTTATCGCTATATAGATCGCTGTGTCTTATGTTGGTGATCCAAAATAATTTTTGTTCATTTCCACACGTACGCGCAACAAAAAAAAACTATATATAATTGAATATTTGTCTGTATGCCATCGATGAACTCAAAAACTATTGGACTGATTATTATAAAATTCAGGCTTCTTAGAACAAAAGTTATAGGGTCGAAAACGGCCTGAATCGCTTGGCTGAACGACTTGGCGGGGCACTACCGTGCTCCCCCGACATCAACAATCGTTTCTTTTTTTATATTATATAATACTATACACGCGTCGTCACTGAACACTATTACGACGCGTCATGTTGCAGCTCAAAAATACTCTCAAAATATAAATCGTACACTGTACTTAGTCCTTAGTGATCGCATTGTAGGTCAAAGTGGCGTACAATGCCAAAGTCCACCATCCCCGAATGCATATTCCTCAGAGCTCAAGAAAACCATAAAAATAAAAATATATATCTGAACTTACTATAACAATGATGGTATTTTTTAGAAATACTATTGTTTATAAGAGAAAAAGATCCGGCGCGAAAAGGACAAATTAAGCAAGATATTCTAAATGTCCACGTGGACTATTACTTTTCAAGGTTTGAAAAGGAATTGAAGGACAACAAAGGATTCTTCAATGGAAAAGTGAGTAGATTTGTTCTTTATTTCTGTGTTTGGCGGAATTATTTGTAGGATCACGGAGAAGACTAAGGAACAAAAAACTTAACACGGCATATAACCTGGACGGATAATATCAGTTCAGCAGTCGGTTACATGTATGTTGTCATACAAGTGATACTGAAGAAGTATCATCTCGAAAACTCTCTTTTACCTTGAGGATAATGATTTAACTCCTTCTATCTATTCCTTATTTCCTCTATTATTTCCACGTGTCGTTCCCGGTCCTCTGGGTAGAATAGAACATCTACCTTCCTACCAGGTAGCTCGTAAGAGGCGAACATAGGTTATTAAGGTTGCCAATATGACCACTGGTGGAAGAGCGCTGTGCAGCAACTCTCCCGGGTAGGTATCTACCGCCTTACCTATTCCTGAAGCCATAATGACAAAGTCTTGTTCCATTCCGGAGGGCAGGGTAGCTGGTAGACTTGCACATATTCACAGTTTTCACTGTTTTACAGTTGAGCTGGGTGGACTTCATACTTGTTGGCATAGTCGAAGCATCTTATCTAATACTTGAAGTGGAAATCGATAAAAAATATCCAACTGTTGTGGCCCTCGGGGAGAAGATCAGGTCTTTGCCAGGAGTCAGAGAATACGTCGCTTCAAGAAAACCTTACGTGTTTTGATCTTAATCATGATATTTTTTAATTAAACAGCATTTTGCAATTATGTTTTTCGATTTTTATGCTACGCTAATGAATGATACATATTCACGCAAAGTCACTTGCAAATTTCTAAAATAAAATAAAAGTAGCCTTACCTATTCCTGCCGCCATAATGTCATTGTCGTGTTTCTTTCCGAAAGCTAGGGTTGCCGGTAGGTAGGGTAGACTTGCAGCTTACAACCCGACCACAAGCAGCGGCGCACCTACAACATCTATGGTGTCCATAGCCCACGGTTGTCTCTTACCATCGAGAGACCAGTGTGCCTGTTCGCTGTCTTATCCCATAAAAAAGTTTTCGTAGCGCTCGATACTTTCTGCTTATGCCTCAAGAGTGTTGGTGCTAAAATATTTCCTTCGTTTAATTATCGGTTTATAAAACTGAAGACTTTAGTATCTGCATTTTTTATTTTTTATTATCTTAAGTAGATATAAAGGTCACACCTACAGATAAGAACAACCAAGTGAGAGTCAAACTCGCGCATGAAGGGTTCTGTATCCTTATCTATAGAAACGGCAAAAAATGACGTTTATGTTGTTATAGCGGCAACAGAAATATATCATCAGTGAAAATTTCAACTGTGTAGCTGTTACGGTTCATGAGGTATAGCTTGGTAGTTGACAGGGAGACAGATAAACAGATAGCGAAGTCTTAGCAATAGGGTTCCGTTTTTTCTCTTTGGGTATGGAATCCTAAAAGCAATGTGAAGTTAATAAATACTCAGTCACATTTGAGATAAACGGAGAAGCAACAAGATGTCGGTGAAATTTTATTATTTCGAATTAAATGGTCTTGGTGAATCAATTAGATATTTATTGCATTATAATAAACAAGAATTTGAAGATATCAGATACGATTACAATGAGTGGCCCATTCAAGGTGTAAAAGACTGTAAGTTTCATTCGATTTCTTGCAACTTTAATTAAATTAATATCATCTCCATATCCCGAAGGGATAGGCAGAGGTGCTTATGGATCCAAAATTAGCCAAGGATATTAGGTCCCATGTAAAAGTTTAAAAGGTCAAATCCTTCGCCATAATGGTTACATAAACAATCCCAGGTAACGTTTGAGATGAAATATGAAATTCGTAGAACCTAAAAAAATCTGAGTGCCTGTATTTAATATTAAAATAATCTCTTTTTACTAAATGCATATATTATATGATTACCAGGTACTGTCCGTCCGTCTGTCCATCTATCAGTCTGTTTATTCGTTGGTCTGTCTGTCTGTCTTTATGTACCTTTATGTATCATACATACATAAAGTACACATACATACAGTATTTATATATCTTTAAAACGGCTGGACTGATTTTGACGGGATTTTAATAACGGGTAATAAGGAGTAACTTAAGCGTCTTTTATTTTAGAAATGTACTTATGGAATGAAATAACTAAAAGCTCGAATGAAGTCGCGGACACAGCTAGATAAATATGTCCTATGATAAATTTGAATTGTGCAGCTAAACTTTTAGTGCCCTAATATACAATTTGTTTATTACTCTTCCAAAGTGGAACACAAAGATGGTGCGCACTAACGTTATGGTATTAAAAGCTGGTCGCGGACTACTTACTGCAGTTATTAACACTTTGTGTAAGATTATCTAAATTAACTAAGAACCTTGATATTTTTTGAGCAGCATTACCATTTGGACAGCTTCCATTTTATGAAGAAGGTGAACGTAGCTTGAACCAGTCGCTGGCCATCGCCAGATATGTTGGTAACAAAGCTGGATTAGTTCCATCTGATATTTGGGAACAAGCAGTGTTGGATGCTGCCGCCTTGAACATTTACGATTATATGGCGAGTAAGTAAAATCTCTTCCGTGTCGGTTCAGGTCCTCTTGTCCTACAGACAATTAGACACCATAGATGTTGTGGGTGCTCCGCTGCCCTGTGGTCGGGCGGGGTGAGATTGCTGTGCAATTTTTGCCACGATTGTCTTTTGTTTTTGAAAAGAATGCCTTTAATGTCATACGTTTTAAATAATAATAAAATAAGAGTATAGGGGTAAGATTATTATTTCTTGTTATTATTTAGAGATTTTTAATTTTTAGTCGGTGAATATTTTTAAAGTAGGTATTTTTGTGGTGTTTGTGAATTTGTGATGTACTCTTTTATTGAGCATTTTAATGCATGTTTTATTAATTATATGGCTTTTGTCGGCTGCTTGCCCGCGTTAAATTTGGGGTAACGAGGTTCTCGTTTTCTATCAGCGCCATCTATCGAAATTCATGAGTAACACTTCTTCACCTTTCGAATATTGATTTTTTTTTCACAAAAACTGATTGATTTATAATAAGATTTAATGTCTTAATATAGTTTTATTTAATATGTTCTAATTAAATTATCTTATTACTCGTTTAATATCATAGAACCTGTACATACTAATTTTGCGGAGAGTCTGATACATATTTCTATCAGTTAAGTTTCAAACAACAACAAAAGATAGTTACAATTAAATATAACGTATAATATTGATTATTGTCAAGAGAAACCCGAAAGAGACATAAATGATTGAATAATTTTCCAAATTAACATATATTCCATCCTCCATGGTTGCATAGAATAAGTAAGTAATTAGCCTAAATTGCAAAAAATATATATATCGATTATATATAGGTATACCTAGTAGTAGTAATACAAGTAGTAGTAGTGGTACAGTAGTAGTAATTATGAAGCTTTCTTTAAGCTGTATTTTAAGTTAGACATAGTTTCAAATTATGCTTCTGTCCCTACATTCATAGGATGTTAACGATATGAAACCCGTTAATCAAAGCAAGATACAATTTACAGAGGTTGCTGATTTTATTCACGAAGAAGATCCAATAAAAAAAGAGGAAAAGAAGAGACAAATTTTAAATGAACACGTTGACTATTTTTTTTCAAGATTTGAAAAAGAATTACAGACTAAAAATGGATATTTTGGTGGAAAGGTAATATTTTTTTTCGCAAAACCATTAAATCAATTTTGTGATTATGCCATCTAGTGTGAAAAAAGTCCATTATATTTTGGCATGTTTATCCGGGTTCACCGTATAGACTATAGTGATCCCCCCCGTGTAGACTTGATCAAGTCGCATAATACTACCTATTGTATTTTTGGTGGATATAATAATGCATGGTTTCACTAATTTGTTGCTTCGTGGTTGGTTTTTCCAACTTCACCAATCCTAATAGACAGAGTGCAGAGTGAGTGAGTGTGACAAGATATACACACCCGTCCCTAATGAGGTTCCTGTGCTAACTTTACGATCATAATCAGCCCCATTTTCCACCATTTTTTGGAGTTGACAAAGTAAAAAAAAGTCGGCTTAGTGAATATGAGATAGCTAGCCGTATCGCACCTTTGGCAACAAAGGGTCACTTCTGCAACTTTTTCCAAAAACGAGTTAAATATACAGAAAAAAACGCAATAGTCGACTCTATATACTCACTGAAAACGGTGACAATCGTATGAATGATATAGTTTTGCAGGAGGATGGGTCGTTTTGTTTTTTAGCGGTTTTGGTCAATTTGCTTGAAACGTAACGTCTCATCCTGTCAGCAGTGTTTTGACAGCCAGTGTCACTTTTGTAATATAGTGTTTAGTGATTTGTAACAAAAATACACTTTTGGTATCCTTTTATCAGTTTATGGCTTGTGTCTCCGAAACCCCTTCTTGCATTTATTTCAAAAATTCACAATTGTCCATAAACAACCATTGATTTAAGACTATAAAAATCTCCTTAATACCTCCAAATAGAAAAAAGTTATTAAAAAAATACGTCCAAAAAAAATTAAAAATGTTCGTCCTGTAAAGTTGGAAAACACTCAGAAGTGACACTCTATTCCCAAAGGTACGGTATGATAATGTCATCTTCAGATAGTAAGTACTTTCGGCATATTGTACGGACCCAAACAGAACGTTTTTTTAATAGATAAAAATTTAAGGGGTACCGTTGAACTATTTCAATATCCAGAGTGATACTGGCTATTGACATTCAAACAAAATAATGACACTTTCTATCGTCGGCACTTGGTGGATTTTCATTGTTTATACACTTTTTCCTTTAAAACACTATCCCACTTTTTTATTATTTTTACATCACACTTTAGCCAAACGATTTCACTTTTTACAGCATCATAAGGGCTTGTAAAAAGTGTAATGTTAAAATTAAAATTATTGTGGCTGTTAAGACCATTAGCCGCGTAAGGTCCCGGGTTCAATTCCTAGGTTGGGCAACTTTTCTTAAATGATTTCAGATTATTCTGAGAAAGCATTACATTACCCGGATTACCACAATATTATTTTTTTATTTTTTGTTACAATTTGGCCAACCGGTTTTACTTTTTACAGCATCATCAGGACTTATAAAACTAAAGACAAATAAATGTAATTAATCTGTATATATATAAATATGAATGTTTGTCTGTATATCATTGATGAACTCAAAAACTGGACTGATTATAATGAAAATTGGTATAGGTATATAATATGTATTATAATATGCTCATCGATGTTAGTCGCCACCAGGCGTTGGTTTGGCATTGTTGGCGTAACAACGCGCGCCGGATACAGCTAGTTCTACATATTATCCACTGTTAGTTGGTTACCGTAGGCAAAAATGTAAATATTGCCAGTATGCTAGTATTAATTAATACTATGCCAGTATTAATTAATTAATAATATGCCAGTATTCATTAATTAATACTATGCCTGTATTATTTAATTTTGCTGTTTTGACCAGGGATAAAGTTAAAATAATGTTTCAGTTAAGTTGGGTTGACTTCGTATTTGCTGCAATCATGGAGACATCACACACTTTACTTAAAGTGAAGGTGGATGAGAACTATCCGGCTATCGTTGCACTTGGTGAAAAGATCCGATCGCTGCCAGGTGTTAAAGAATATGTTGCCAATAGGAAGACATATGTTTTTGATGCGTAATTAAATATAAAGTGTATTTTGTATTTATTTCTCTTCGTTTTACTTATCCCGTTATTTTATCAGATGGTATTAAGATCGGCTATCTAATCTAGGAGGTTTGAGTCTTAGTTTTACACAGAGCATTTTCTATCTGATACCTATAATCTGGCAGGAAATCTAATACACGAACCCGGGTTTCCTCTCGATGTTTTCCTTCACCGTAAGAGTAGGTACTCAAATAATATACTATAGAAAACCTTAATACCCCTGATGGTATCGTGGGTCTTTTAAAATCAAACGATACCCCTGTTCGAAATGACCGTAGTGCTGCAATGTGGAATGTGGAAATGCGGATGCGAGATCGTAATAAATTTATCACGTTATTTATTTCCTACAACTAACTTGTTTACTATCTATAAAACAAAATCCCACAAATTTATAATGCATTGCGCCACTGGATACTCCAAATAATTTTTTTTTACTGGACAAATTTCAAAAATTGATCTAACCACAAAGTAAGCAAATTAAATGCTTGTGTTATGGGTAGACAAGGATACCAATACATAGAAATACTCAAATATATACACCAGAATAAATTTCATAAACATCCAGACCCGGAAATACAAACATCTATTTTCATCACACAATTGTCTGTCCCCGTCGGGAATCGAACCCGAGCCTCGCGGTTAGTCGATGCGGTTATGCGTGTACGCTAGCCACTCGGCCAATGAGGCGGCTAATATATATAAAAATTTGAATGCATAATCTTATCGAGTCTAATTTCAGTTACGTATTCCGTTCTATAATATTCCCAAGGTTAGATATTAGAGTAGAATTAGATAAGGATGTGATCATACACCACAACATATCAATATTCAGTTTCATTGCTTTAGTGATACGCGCTCGGACTTTTATTCTAGGTTTATTTAGCCCAGCTTTAAACCCCGCCATGTACCACTAAGTTTTTCTAACTTAAGTACATTTTCCTTTCTTAAACTTGATTAAGCGCAGCAAAAAAGAAATCAACCAAATCAGTTCAGCCATTCTAGCAAATTTGGAAAACGCAACGCCCTTGTCGAAACGTGACGTCACTGTTAACTAACAAAGCCAATAGATATCCTTATTTTTGCATCTTTCGGCATATGAAAATGTTCGTACATAGGGACAAAACAATATTTCACTTACAACATTTTACTTCGATAACAAATTATTTTTCTCACTTCCAGTACGGTGACGTCACAAATAAGCGCGTTAAATGGCGGCGTTTAAATCATCCGAAAATATGTTTTTAGCTTATTTATCACTATTTTGCAAGCGTTATATTTTTTCAGTTGTATAATTACTTGAAGTATTGTTAAAAATTAAAAAATAATATTCATATTCCTTGTCGTAATATCGGTTAGTCAGTTTTTCCAAACCTTGATATATTGGCAGGTATCATTTGGGCTAAGTCAAAATAAATATATATAACGCAGCTTTAGGATATTAAAATAAGGAACCACAAGACATGCTTATCATTTGTGTCCAAATTTTTATAGTGAGTAGTGTTCTTACTGTATGTATCTTCTCATTTGCGTCTTATATCATTAAAAAGTGTATTTAAATAAAAAAAAAAATAACAAAAAAATACATGGTAAAATCCAAAGACTAGAATATTATAGTTCTTTCAGTGACCAATTATAAAAAATAATGGCATTAAAATTGGAATATTTCGACATCAACGGTATAGCGGAATCAATAAGATACATGTTGCATTACAGTAAACAAATATTCGAAGATGTTAGATATAGTTATGAAAATTGGCCCGATAAAAATATCAAGGACTGTACGTTAATTCTTTATTTATTTCGCTTTTTTTTCATGTCATTTTCTCATTTTTTGTCTTGACTCTTAACTTTCTCTTTATTTTTGTAACTAGTTTTGTCACTGTGATAGTAGATATAATGCAGTTTCTTGCAAGTTCAAGTTTTAGGCGCAATCTTGACAAAAATCAATCAAATGTGAGAAATATATTTTATAAAATATGTAGGTATACTTTTAGAACAAAAGTGAAAAGAAACTGTAACTTTAACCAAACAATATCCTTTTCTGTTAGAATATTAAACATTCAAATTAAACGCTCAATTTTTTTATTATTTTTTTAATCTACGAAAGACTAGTGATTCCATAATAGCCTTCAAAAAAGGTTGATTTCAAAGGACGTACCTAAAGGTCTATTTCTAAAGAAAACCTCATATTATTTGATAAGCGTGACGCTACTTCAATAATCACAAAAAATTATAAAATCATTAATTTATCTCATTCCTTCATTCAAGGTCTCCTACAATATTATCTTATATATATTTTAAATGAGAAACACATGTAATTACGTTTTAAAATATATCTTGTAATTGAAAATTATTTTTGAAATAGCCAACCGGTTTTGTTTTTACAGTATTTTCAGGGCTAAACCTTAAGTTAGTTAGATACTAAGTTATATGTGAAAAAGTACATCATATATGTACTTTGTATGTATGTGTGTTTCTTATTTAAAATATGATTACTACGTGTAAATTTTACCAAGCACCTACGACGAATAATCTAGAATCTTTATTTCTATTAATTAATTATAATTGTGAAGGTTAAAGTCTATTATTGTTTCAAATAGCTCTGCCTTATGGTCAATTGCCGATCTACCACGAGGGTGACAGAAGTTTGAACCAATCGTTTGCCATTGCACGTTATGTTGGCAACAAGGGACAGCTCGTACCAACTGACCTGTGGGAACAAGCAGTTTTAGATGAAAAAGCTCTGAATATTAATGACTTTATGAGTCGTAAGTAATGTAGACACTTCGTTAAGCATTATGAAAAGTTACCATCACAAGTACAATTACAATAATGCTAAAAATTGATCTGCTTGTGCTAAACCAGTTTGCTAAAAAATATGAAGTTATAAATTGAATGTTTATTTCTATGATGAAAATGTATATTAAGGCCAGAAAAGTATATTTTTTTATTCTTCATGCTAGTAATTTTGACTAACTGAATTTAAGAAATTTTCTGGTTATATATTAGTTTACTGATGGTAGAGATGTGCTGTGCAGCAACTTGCCCGGGTAGAGATCCACCACCTTACCTATTCCTACCGCCATAATGACAATGTTATGTTCCGGTCCGGAGTGAAGGGTAGCCGGTAGACTTGCACACCAGGCCTAACACCTCGTCCACAGGACAGCGGCGCACCTACAACATCTATGGTGTCTATAGGCCACGGTTATCTCTTGCCATCAGGAGAGCCGTGTGCTTGTGAAAGTTCATTAATTATGGCTTATCAATAAAACAATTTTTAAATATATAAACATATATTGGTCATGTTGTAACTTGAGAATAATTTTACCGATTTTTTATAATTTTATAATTCTTACAGTATGATATTATTATAAAACGTAAGAAAACTGTACCGGTAAATTAAAAAATATCAAAGGAAACACAATTACAATTGTTTTTAGCAACGTTTCTAAGTTCCAGAAGTTTTATCGACAACTTCAGATCGAGACTTCTTTATTTGAAGGATCTAAGGAAAACACTTTTACGGATTTTGATGACAAATTTTTATACCTGTATCAATCCATTGAAATGTTACATTTTTTAGGCCTTACCTTGCTATTTTTAGAGGACGAAATTTTATTTTTTTGAAGTGTAGCCCCCTTCACATAAAAAAAATAAAATTGTTGCTTATAAAAGTTGTTCCTCAAAAAACGATCTACAAAAATGGTCTGATATCATTTTTTCGTAAAATAATAAAAAAAAGGTTATATCTAAAAACTAAACATTTTTGCTTGTTACTTTTTTATTTATATTTCTACGACAAAAAGTTACGGGACCAAAATTGTACAGAATTTAATTTGCAACAAAACAATGCTTATAATTTTTTTGTCAGATAAATAGTTTAAGAGATACCTCGCAAAAACCATTCCGACCCCTATTTTCATGATGGCGGCGTGGGGCAAGGGTGGCGACCCCACAAACTTGTTTTTAGTTTTACACTGACCCCCACTACACGTAAAAAAATGGCGTCCTCTAAAAAACGCAACCCCAAATGTAACTTTTCAGTTGATTATATTAAAAATTGTGCCATAGCCAGTTTCTAAGTCAAAAGAACATAATTCCAGAAATGTTTATATATACACGTGAAAACAACGCGGAAAGAAAAGAAGCACTGAAAAACAAATTAAAAAATGAAATATGTGACTATTATTTTTCAAGATTCGAAAAGGAGCTGCAAGCAAATAACGGACATTTTAGTGGCAAGGTAAGCATATGTACACACACAAGTATATAAGAGCACTAGCTGTTGCCCGTGGCTTTGCTCGCGTTCGATCATACAAACAAAATCAAGGCAATTGTAAAATTGAAATGAATCGGTTATATTTATATATCATCAAAACATCCCCCTCATTTTTTTGCAGTATAAAGTAGCCCGTGTTCTTCCTCAAGGTCAACTCTATCTTTGTCCCAAATTTCATCAAAATCTAATCAGCGGTTTAAGCATAAAAGCGTAACAGATAAACAGACAGAGATATTTTGCATTTATAATATATTAGTAGGGACTTAATAACAGATAACTTTTAAAGGGCAGAATTTTTTCCAACTTATAATACTTATTGCGTAAAAACACACCCTCTTTTTATTGTAGTCGATTAAAAAGTAGCCTATGTCCTTTCTCAAGGTCAACTCTATCTCTGTACTAAATTTCATCAAAATCGGATCAGTGGTTTAGGCGTGAAAGCGTAACAGACAGACAGACAGACAGAGTTACTTTCGCATTTATAATATTAGTGCGGATATGCACATAATAGCACTCTGGAAATGTACTAAAGCTAGGCAAGTAAGCAAACCACATTGGTATATAGCGGGGTTCGAACCTGGCCTAACGCAATACAAGTCAGAAGGGGTAATCACTAGTCTATCTGATTCTTATCAAATTAGATTATGTAATATTAAAATAACCGCTTTTTACTTAATGAATATGTATTTTTACAAGGTACATATATCAAAATATTTTTTTAGAATTTTTGTCTGTCTGTCTGTCTGTTTGTACCCGATAATCTCGGAAATGGCTGGACCGAATTTTGACGGGACTTTCGCTGGCAGACAATAAATAATAATAATAATAATAAATAATAAATATTACTGGACAAATTATACAAATTGATCTAACCCCAAAGTAAGCAAATTATATGCTTGTGTTATGGG